>JANEHU010001580.1:0-295158 GCA_027563435.1 Nasonovia ribisnigri
TAAATTTAAATAATAGCTTAAAACAACAAATTAAACAACCAGAACATTTGCTTTGTTTTCCAGTAGCTGACTTTTTTTTATGAATAGTAAACTTGTAGCTTAACCCATTATCAACATCTGTTGAATAAAGTAAACACAAATAAAAATGTATCAAGTTATTAATTAAATATTGCTAACTTAACATACCTAAATTATCAATAGTTGCATTTGGAGTTGTGTCATCTTCTTCATCAGTCGAATCATCGTCAACTAAATTATTTTCATTATTGTGCATATTATCATATATTTCTTCAGCTCTTTGAGAAAGAGTTCCATTCATTGATGGATATATTTTAGAAAATGCTACAAGTTCCTCTACCAATGTATTGTGAGGAATATTTACTAAATTAGCTATCTTTAGTAAACCATTTTTTGGAAAGTTTTTAAGATTTTCGTCAAAACTAGATGGATGTAATAACTGTGCATCGGTAATCAAATCTATATTGGATGAAAATCTTTCATTTAAACTCATGTTTAATTGATCAATTATTGTCTGGAAAGTTTCTACCCTGTAATGATCAATCGGTGTTGTTAATGCTTCGTCCTCAGTTGTCTCATCAAATTGTTTTTTTTTTTTCTTAAACGACGACCTTCTGGAAGTTTTTCTTCCACTAAAATATGTTCAGGCAATTTTAAGTTAGTAAGTTTTTCATTAGTTTCAATTGCAAATTGTTTTGCTTTTATAATGATATTTTCAAATGATATTTGTTTTATATCATTCTTAGTGTTTTCCACCATTCTCCAAGCTGATAAAAAATCTAACTGTTTTGTTTGTAAGTAATCGGAAGTTGGTCGTACATAACTAAAAATGTTCAAAAAAATATGTGCAGTTAATATAACTTTGAACTCACATAAATTTTTTAGTAATGAAAGTGCTTCAGAAGTAGAATTATTATCAAATGAACTATCAGTTGAAATAATATGCAACACACTTATAACTGTAGGAAATAAACAATCTGTTCCTTTAAACACCCATTCTAATGCCTTATGTCTCGACCACCATCTTGTATTAGATTCAGCTACCTTATGTAATTTTCTCAACTTATCTTGTCCAATTCTGCTGTTTTTACTGTTTTCACTAGTCCAAGTATTCATTCTCTTATAAGAACTACCAAAAAACGTTGCTAAACGGTTTAAAAGACCAAACAAAGTTTTTGAATCAATGTTTTTACATATATCAACCATACATAAATTTAAGATGTGACTGTAACACCATATGAAGATGCTATTCTTATTTTCAGATTTTATAAAAGACTGAAGACCAGAAAATTGACCACTCATGTTATTAGCTCCATCAAATGACTCACCAATTATATTACTAAATTTAAGCCCATGTTCAAAAAAACAATCTTTAAGTAATTTATAAAGTTCTTCACCTTTAGAACTCTTTACTTGGACAATTGCAAACAGTCTTTCTTTTATATCACCATCATTGATATAACGAACACAAATAGATGCTTGGTCCATAACACCAACATCCTGGGTGCTATCCATTTGTATACTGAAGTTTTGATCACCAAGTTCATTTTTAATTTTATTTCTTATAGCCTTTAAAATTCCTGAAATTACTTTATCAACAGTTGTTTTCGATAAAAATGTAATAAGTGAACCTCGCCCTTTTGAATTTAAGTTTTTATTTTTCTCTAACCTCTCCTTCCTTAGTTTACTATTTTTAATAGCTTGACGTAAATGTTCATGCAAAATGGTATCTTTTTTGGATGCAAATTGAACCATTTCCAAAAAATTACCTTTATTTATTAAAATATCATCAAAGTTTGATAATGTTTCATTGGAAGCAGATCCCCTGTACGGTAAATTTTGACGACCAAGGAACTTGATAATTTCAAAAACTTCTTTAAGCACATGAATATTATTTTCTGTTTCTTGCCTTTTAACAGCCATCATATTTCTATTTATAAGATACTCCATAGGCATTTCTTTAGAAGCTTGAAAATAGCTTTCTACTGCATTAGTATGTATAATTGATTTTTCATGTCGTTCAATAGCTGAGTACATTGATTTTAAATTTGTACAGCCACTGTTACTTGAAAAATTACTTATTCCAGAACCAAATGCTATACAAATTGAACAAAACATTGACTTGAAATCATTGTCTTCGACTAAAATAGATAACCAAGTTTTATGAATTTTTTTCCCAGAAACGATTCTATAGTAAATTTTATTAACATCAAAGTTTATATTTCCAGTGTGAGTAGGTTGAATTGGATGTTTTTTAATAAAGTCTAACTTTTGAGTTACAGTTGCATTATAATTTAGAATAAAATTAGAATTTGCATTAGTACTCTCAAAGCATTGTTCACCAATAATATCACTAGCATCTTCTGAGGTTTTTGAATCATTTAATTTTCTAATAAAATTAGAATTTGCATTAGTACTCTCAAAGCATTGTTCACCAATAATATCACTAGCATCTTCTGAGGTTTTTGAATCATTTAAGTTAATCTAATTTAAATAAACACAAATTAGTAAGAATTAAGAGAATTAATGGAAAAATTACTTTTTAATTTAAAAATTATTAAAATTAAAAATCATGTAATTATAATAAAATTACAAACACACATTTATATCAATTTTAAATAACAATGCATTATCATGCAATGGTTGGTATAATACCTTGGGACAATTTATAAATCATGAATATTGTTGCTTGAAAAAAAATTTAATTTCACTTTATTTAATACACTTTTGTAACTATTACAATTATTAAAATTACTGATTTACATACCAAATTAATTACATATTCCAATTCTAATGTTAATGATTCTTAAGTAAAAGTATAAAACAAGATTAGACAACACAATACAACATAAATAAATATTAGGAAATAACTAGTTACTTAAATATTTTAAAGTACTCACCATAGTCACAACATTTAAATGGTCTGAATGATCATATTTATTATTAGAAACTGACTGTTCTAAATTAAGATTATCTTCTTTGTGCTAAAATCAATAAAAAATTTAAAAAAATAATATAAAAATTAAATATGAATAATATGATAGTTAAATTTAACACAGGTTAAGTATTTTTTACTTCATTAAAACCATCAGTTTCATTGATAACATAATCTGGTTGTTTTGTACATACACCATCGTCACCATCATCTTCATTCTTCAAACATACAATTTGTTATTATTATTTATTATTTATTTATTTATAAAGAAACTTTAAATAATACTAGATAATAGTTGAAATTAGTTTTTAAATTAAATTAGTATTATGAAATACTCACATTATGTAATATGTTATTAACAAATAAATCATCTTCGTTATTTAACTTTGAGCATGGGTTATCCTCATCCTTTAAAAATTATAAAGGTTACTATTCATCAAATAAAATATATAAATTACATTTAAATGTTTATTACTCCTGATAATGTTGTTTGATGTTTTTCAGATCCTTGTTTCTGTTCATTATTTACATCTAAGCTAGGTTTATTAATCTAAAATGAAATATATTATAAATATATATATTATTATAATTATTATATTGCATTAATAATTACTTTATTGCATTTAATATGATTTTTGTAAATGTCCAAATAGTATTTTAATATTAAGTAGGATATTAAAATTTACTTATTTTAGTAAAACTATTTAATAATATGATATGACCCTAGGTAATAGTGTAATACTATACAACAATCCAGATAAAAACCATTTAAATAAGTAAAATATATTTGTAAATAAGTAGATACTAACCTTTGGTTTAGTAAACATGTCTTGAATGTTAAGACACATTTTTGCATCATTTTGAAGCTGTTTTTTCTTATTTTCTCGTAATTTTTCGGCCCCTCCTTTTCTTTTTTTTTCAGACATAACTTAAATTGTATAATAATAGGGTCACAAATCACAAACAAATGTAAACGTATAGGTACTTTCGTATATTTTCGTTATTTCGCTAACAAAAAATCAAAATACTGTTAAAATAATGAAATAATAAAATCTATTCCATATTTCCATGATAAGACATTTATAATATGTAGCAATGCATTGACTTTATACAAGGCACAATCGCACACCGCACGGTATGTCTATTAATAATCTATAGATTGTTGTTTATTCGTTGATAACAAAATAATAACAACAGGCTTTCCAAAAACACGATTAATGATTATACGCTGTCACTGTCAATAAACTGTACTCAGTACGTATATTTACCATAACCAACGAATGTAATAATAATTTTAAATAATAGTAGGTTCATAAATAATAAAATTTACACCGGCCCAAGGAGATAAATTTCTTCACCGGCCCAGGGAGATAAATCTCCCCAACTCCCCTGGCCAGTCCGCCACTGGTTGTAACCTTACTTTCTGGACGTCCCTCGTATATTAATTTGTGAAAATAACCAAAAATGGTTATGGTACATTTTATGGTAAGGGGGGAAGGGGAGGTTAAAACCCTGAAGTATGCAGTTTTATAATTTTTGCAAAGTAAAAACTATAAAATAAATTATGACCCGCTTTCTAAGGGTAGTAAAAATAAATAGCTAGTTAAAATTGTTGATCATTACTTACACTAGCGTGGTCGTTGGACCGGCGGGACCAGCGAGACCAGAATCCTTTTTTTAGAACAAACTAAAAATTAATAAAAAACGTAGGTACCTATACGTGTAATGAGTATCGTCCAAAACCATGATTCACTATGAACGTATGTAGGTATCGTGTTTGTATTGCAAACAATTGCAATTTGTTTGTATCCGAATTCTCTTGGCGGGAGATTTTTTTTCTCTTGGTGGACCCCGGTGTATTTAAAATAGTGAAAATTGGCCTGCCAACTTCAAAAGGTTGCACTACTCTGGCTTACACCACTGAAGTCTCCACGCCACTGACTGACTTAATTAATTAATACTTATTTAAAAAAAAAGTTTTGGATTACTTTATAAATGTGTTGAAAGTATACTTAGTTAATTTTAATTATTTTGTTGTATTGACAGGTGTGTAAAAAATTGTAGATATTTATCGAGCCCGTTAGAAATTGTCTATTTACTGGTTGAAAACTATTATTGCAACAATAATTGCTCACTCGAATGGTTTTACAAAGAACAATCAGATACTACGTTCATCTCGGCAAATAACATAAGGGATCTTGACACACCACTTCACGTCTTTATATCAATAAAACGTTCGCTAGACTACAATAAAGTGTACACGTTTAAAGTAAAAGGTTTGGAATAATGAATAGTATAATAATGTTTAAATAATATTGTATAATAACATAACGATGAATTGCATATAACATTTTTTCTCCTCTACTTCATGTTCCACGTACCTGTATCATATATTCATATATTATGTGTATTATGTAATCAACACATTAAATTTACCTTGTATTTAATGAAAAGTTTTTTATTTTATTATTTGGTTTTTGATTAGACTCTATTTCAAAACAAGAAAATCTTATAATTATTAGAACAGCTGCTGAACCAACAGTGAGAAAATGTCACGTAAATCCTACTTTGGGAATAGCCTGGACGACATTGTTTAATATAACTTGCCCACATATACAAGATGACGATTTATCTTACTATTATTATGAACGGTATGAAAACGTAAACTACCGAGGCGAACTAAGTAATGAAATTCATAATTTTTTTAGTGATTATTATTGTTATTATTATGTATAGAATTTTGTGAGAAATAATTTTTCTTATACGACAGAACAGATAAATACATATTAATATGTATAATATTATTATTGGTAAAAAAAAAATTATAATAACAAGTGCTCTTTTAATATTTAATATTTAATAAATTATTGTTACTTGAAGTAATTGTTGATAACTCGACAGTGAATATATAAATATTTTAAATACATACTACAATATTCTAATACTGTACCTATTCACATGTAGGTTTACTTATGGATTGGGGATCCAATAAATTAAATAATATCATATTGCCAATATCCGGTAAAATAAGTGTTTTAGCTGTTAATTCATTTGGTTGTTATGCGTACGTCAATTTAAGTGTCGAAGTAAATCATGGAAATATTGTTTTATAAACCTTATACTATCCTATATTTTTTAAATAAAAATATATAAATTATAGATATTTCCAAGCAATCCTGGTGAATTGGTGAATATGTTCAAAAGTATGAAAATACAATTGATCAACGGTCGTACATCAGGTGTGAACACATAAATAAAATTTTAACACGTTTTTGTGTTAGTTTAGTGTGATGTTAATTAATATTGTTGATAAGACAATACGTTTTTTCAGAAACAGTACGAATATTGTCTGCCATATGCGATGTACTTCTTAAGTTTGGTATAGATGATGGCTTTTCTGTTTTATTGAACACTTTATCCAAGGTGCATGATTAAATTACCGTTCTTATAACAATACCTTAATAAAAAATTAACATTAGATGTTTTTGTGAAAAAAATATCGTTTTTATTAAATTATATTTGTATAGTACCTATTAATTGTTGTAGATTCCATTAGAAGGGTGTATTACTTGTATCGAGCAAACGGTATTAGCACTTACGAAAGTCGTGCATACGTGTTCCGTAGTTAATGACCATAAAATAAAATCTACTGACGCATTGTTAATATCGACGAATCTTTTACTCGTGGTAAACAATCTGTTCGGATATTTGAAAACCTTACAGAGCGATGACATTGTGGGAGAGTCAGAACGAATCGAAAGGATCTATAGGTATATTGTACTGAATGACGATAAACATGAAAATAATATCATTATTCTGGTTATTAAACAACGCAACTAATAAAACTATAAAAATATACAAACTACGTGTTTGTTTTTTAGTTATATGAAGATCATTGTTGACGTTTTGATTAAAGATATTGACCCGGTAATTTACAATCACGATAGTGCAATTGTTACACGACATTTTTGGTCGTCGTTGGATAACGTAATAATGATTTTTTCCACATTTTAATCTATGCATTTTGGTTTTACTCGTTATATTTGTAGATGGTCTTAGCAACACAAAACATTGAACAAATATTAACGGTTTTCGGTGAATCGATTTTATTACATCAACTTTTGTATGAAAAACCGAGAATTTATGAGAGTAAAGAATCTTATTTTTGGTCATACGTACGTCTTATCTATTACCTACTAACAAATTAACAAATAATAATATATTGAATACGTTTTTTTGCTTGTGTCATCGTGTAATGTAATTTTAGATTCTTGACGCCGATAAGTTAAAGAAACAAAATAATACTATCGATTCCACCTTAGCCGAAGAATTATTGTCTGATGAAAGACAAGCATGGGGGCTTAAAGTATACATTATATTCCTGCCCTATATACGTAGCACTTAACATAGATTACATGTGTGTAGATATTTTTAATATTACATGTTCGTAGATATTTGAAATTAATAAAAAACTAGCACTCTGGATCCAAACTATGAAGTATTCGAATGAAGTAAATTCAAATATAAAGTACGTTGCATTGTCATCTTACGACAAACCGATAAATGGAAACTATTTAGGACTGATTCATGAAATCGTTTCGCCTGTGTTGATAACTTTTAACATTGTCGAAACTGTGCATAAATTCGATAATTATAATGCGTACACCATAGTTGTACCCGCTGCCGGTTCTGAACAAATTGAGATCGACAAGGCTATACGGGTGTTCAGATTGGACATGACCGAGGTCGGAGCGGTTTTCGTTACGATTAAAGATTCTTCACACAATTTACTGGTACGAACAGTATTATTTCGATACGTACCTAGTTATTCATTATATGGTTGTATACACTGCAATTTACAAATAGATCACGTGGACCAGGGATCGAAGACCAGATTCGGTACTGATGGCTGACGAACAGCACACGATGAAAATATCGGCGGGTGACAATTGTCAGATGACGTTTCAAACAAACAAAGACCACCAAAACGAAATACACTATATTGGTATATTTTCAAATATGACGGTGAGTGATATAAAATTGATAACTGAATGGAGCAACCAAAATTTATATTGATGCACGTCTTATCGTGCTTGTCCTGGCTAACCTAAATTTTTACTGTGTAACATTTAAAATTTACCTAACTATTTGATTATTTAATGGAAACAAGTAATCACTAAATAATTAAATATTTTTATTGAAAAGCTCTTACCAATAAAAGTATAAATTTAAATCTATAAGATTTTTATGAAACACAAACAGATATTTGAACTATTTTGACTTTAATGGTAAACCTAAAACTAGATATTATAGACTATAAAATTAATAGGTATCTCTAATATAGTAAAAACTAATAACTATTCAAAGTTATATTTAAAAGATGTTTGTTTTAAAAAACGTTCATAAATGGAATGTTATACCTACCGGCTACCTATTACCTATATATAGATGTATAGGAAACGAGTATTGTTAGATATAGTCCCACGGGTTACATATTATGATATATTATATAGAACATAGGTACTATATAGACGACACTTCCGATATTATTTCTTCATAGGCTAACGACCATTCAACTCTAAACAATTTGAAAGATGTTAAATTTTACATGAACATGGTTTGTATGCAATGCGTATATTGGAAGCACGGTGTTTGGTCATCCAAAGAGATGGAGATTGGTCGAAATAGTACGGTCAACGGGGACGTACACTGTTATGCCTATCATTTATCAATGTTTAAAAGCTCAATTTTCGTATTACCTAACTTAATAAATCCTCTCAATGAAATTCATTTATTTTCGACGATAGCAAATAACATGGTATGCCTGATACTGGTGACGGTAATTTTTATCTTATATTTTGTCTTGCTGTATTGGTCCAGTGTTAATGACAAAAAAGACATATTTATGGTGAGAACTTCGAACCGATTAGACAGTGTGTTCTTGTAATAATCAAATAACGTTTTTAGAGTCGTATAATAATTCTTGACGACAACCATATGGGCGAGGATGAAGTGTATTTAGTGACCGTGTACACAGGGCATCGGTTTGGATCTGGAACTTCGGCTAATGTATGCATCGAATTGAATGGAACCGTTTGTAATAGTAGAGTAAGTGTAAACAAATTTCGAAGAACTGCTAGAATTTAGTTTTAAATTATTTTCATACTAGAGAAAACATTTAAAATTATTAGAACCTTGGTTTAATTTCATTTTTGTACTTATTTTTTACTACTACTGGACTACAGTTACTCGTACCTACGCATGTACCTACCCATTATCAGCTCCTTCTTTTTATTCATAATATGCAACATTGTTTTTCTTGACATTTTGCAATTAAAATTGTCTATATTTTCAATACCTTACAATATATGTTTGTTCTATATTACATTATTACCGGCAACGATAATAATTCTGGAAATAACGTAATTTCTTTTACTCCGACCATCGAGAAAGCGCAACTCCTTGGTGCATCGAAATGAACAAGCTCTGCGGTTTCGTACTTAAATTTCTCCCACTCTATAATGCTGATATTTATTGGGAATTGTTATAATATTATAAATATTGCCTAATGGTTATGTAAATTGTCTAAATCATTGTAGGTAATGTTAAACCTAAATTGAGGTTTATGTACAATGTACATCTCCATACAATAATTGTATGATTGTAGAACAATTTAATTATAATAATATAAACTTCGATGGAACAGACTCTCAAATCACAGAATGGAAACTCTAGCCACTCAAATTTTAGTCTGCCATATTCAAAGGATTCAGCAGTTTTCTCAGATACCAAAACAATTTTTTGTTAGTTAATATCAATAGACGTAGAGAAATGCATTTTGTTTACTTGTGTCTTGTGTACCTTCTAATATTCCTTTTAGTCATCTATGTGAACTTTTCAACAAATCTTTTTAATTAAATTTATATATTAGGTGAAGAATTTTTACAGCAATTACATTTTCAAACAGATCTTTCGTTTCTGAAAAAAAATAGAAATAACTGTCTTATCCTATTTATAATATTTTATTTGTGGTTATTATAACTATTCATTTTCATTTTTTGTTTTAAATATTTAATTATTAAAACCCATTACGCATACATTTTGTTCTTATTGTTTTTATTGTTAATATGTATGCAATTATAACTACCATTTATTTTATTTTGTATTTTTTGTTATTTATTAGTTAATACTTACCTATCTATATGTTAAACTAAAATATAAAAGTATAGTTCAACTACATTAATTGATTAATGTTATTATTTTGTTAATTAATGTTGTTGTTGGAGGCCACAGTATCCTAAATCAAAATGTTCCATTTGTTTTAAATTGTATTCTTTATGGCTATACCAGTAGTTTAATATAATCCTAACTGTGATTATCCATATCAACATCCCTAGCAAAAACGAATAAAATGAATATATAATATACTGTAGTTGTAAATTAAAACACACCTTACAGAAAACGACAGTTGTTCTTTAGTACTGACATCGGTCGTTTCATTGCAAATCTAACATTCAACAACTAACAAATATTTCATAAAAAACATTTTTAACTGTATGTATCAAATATTTTTGATCATAATTTTTTTGTTAACATTTGAAAAATTTTGAAATTGTAGGTTACGCCATTTTTACAAAACACCAACGAGTGTCTTACGTAAATTATATATAATATGACGTTTAAATTGTAGGGGGTCTAAAGCTTACCCCCCCCCTTTAGAACAACGCCTACCGATTACAATCATAGTTAACTATTAATATTGTTATATTTTGAATATTTTAATAAAATTTTTTATTTTTTCTTTGTTATTCGAAGAGAGTATAAGCCATAAGATATCATTCATACCATGTTATAGCTGTTGTACCATTGTCATTCATTTCTTTAGTTACAGACTGTTTTGTCGGATATAAATAATTCTCTTGATATATACCTACCGGTTTAATTACAACTATTATTTAAGGCTCATTGGCTCCATAGTTCGGATAACTACCAGACGATGCAGCGTTCCAACGACGACTGGTTCGTTATTTTTACACCCAAGAGCCTAGGAGAGCTTCAATCCATTCACGTTTGGCATGACAATTATGGCAAACATCCAGATTGGTATTGCCAACAAATTATTGTAACCGAGGTACGTAGCAATAAAGTTTGGGTGTTTGAAGTTGAGCAATGGTTTACAATTCACAAATCCACGAAAAATATTGAACATACGATTTACATTTCAAACTCTAAAAACAACTGGAAAAAAGAAACTAGAAAAAATGTTGAAATGGGAATACGAGAGAATCATTTGTGGGCTAGTGTGTTTATACGGTGAATATTGTTTTCCTATAATATAATACGGTACACACAATATATTATAAACCTAATAATAATGTTTATATTATTATATGTAATAATATACCTATTGCAAATAAATGAATTCATAAATTAATACCAATTTGGTTTTTCACACAACAGTCATCCGAGGTCTCCTATAACCCGATGTCAGAGGCTTAGTGTTATATTGTGTACCATTTTATGTTTAATGTTATGCAGTATGATGTTCTACGAAAAAGTTCACAGTAATGATAGCAATAAAGACACACGTAATTATTATTGATCATTAATGTTTTATCATCGTATTTAGTCAATGAAGAAAATTTTCAAAAGTTTGAATTGAAATCAAGAGAAATTATAATAGCCATACAAAGTGGAATAATACAATTTTTATTAACGTTCGGTGTACATAAATGTTTTCGGTAAAAAAAAATCATAAATCATTTGTATTAGTATTTTAAATAAAACATATTGTACTTAATTATGTATAGAAAAGGTAGACTACAACAGTTGAATAAAATAACGCACAACGCGAGACCTCAAGTAAAACGAACTTCAGGAAATGAACGTCGTGTGTAGTATACTTATAATATTTTAATAAAATAAATAATTTTATTCCTCATCAGATTAATCGTGTTGTATAGAATCGACTACGAAAAAAGCGGTAGGTTTTATCATCGGGCGTATGGTTGAAAATAAGTTATACTATCCAGTTCACACAGAAATGATAACGGAAATACATCAATGGAATTATTGGTTTATAATTGGATGGCACGTATATATACTATAATTTGTGATGATATAATTTAATAATGTAGTATTAATTGAAAGTATAATAGTGTACCTATTATTTTAAAACTATATATTTATATATATTAGGATTTTTTGCATTATGATTTATATTGTAACGGCATTTTGTATCATTCTATACGGTTTAAAATTTGGTCGAGTGAAAAGCCTCTGCTGGCTTACCTCGATAACTATTGGAATTCTTCAGGGAATTGTAGTATCGTCACCGTTTAAGATCTTATTGATTAGTGCAGTCATGGCGAAATATAACTCGAGATCAGTGGTATGTGTTTATTGTCGATTTAATAAATTTACTTTTTATTTACGGAGCTTTTTTTTAGGATCAAATTGTGACCTTTATGTATAGTTTGACTTTACGCCGGTACAGGAAGAAAACTCGAACGTTTTTACAAGACGTCGAGTATGTACGAGCGATTAGAAATTACCGAAGACGAAGGTACATATATGAACCGTTGACCAAAAAAACCGTGGAAGTAAGTCGTGCAATGTTCTCGCTATATGTAACCGTAGGCAGTGGCGCCGACTTGTATTTAATTTGGTAGGGCAAAATATAAAAATCAGTTACCACCACCTCCTACTAAGTTAGAGCAAAATAATGACCGACCACATGATTATAATGTAAATTTAACTATCCCAAAGCTTGCTCACTTCATCAATCATATGCAGTGCTCGAATTGGGAGGGGGCGCAAGGGAACGGAACTCCCCTACTATTTGTTATTTTTTTTTTGGCGTACTCCTACTATTTTTTTACATGGACGGGGGGGGGGCGGTACAAACTAATTTCTGAAAAAAGTTTTATTAAAATGTGGATTTATGTCAATTATATAACAAATTTTACTATTTTAATATTAGTTATTTATTAGATATTAATTTATTATATCTTTTCAACGGTCCTAAATTTTTTTATAGTTTGCTATTAATTTATGACAATGTCATCCTGTGTTTTGCCCATAGACATTAGACATATTATTATAATAGAATATATTATGTCTATGGTTTTTGCCTATATAGTCAGTAGTGTACAGATACTAGTGTGTGATAGTACTATCTTAAATCGTGTTCCGACTTCCAAACAAAATGTTATCAGTTACAGTTATTTACTGTTACAGTTATCATTTATTGGTATTTTTGAATTTTTTGATTTTGCGCTGAAAATTGTAATCCAATTTTGAGTCATTTTGTGTTCATAAAATATTAAAATTATAATAACTTTACAATCGTTACTCACTTACTCGTTTATTCGTTACTTCGACTATAATTTATAGCTGCCTAGGAATACGAGTCCGATGCAATGGATGATTAAAAAAGATCTAACAGGAATAATAGTTTACTTGATTATTTCAAAAAGCAGACGAAACAGATGAAAGTAAGTAAATCTCTTATTTTAATTTTACATAATATACCTAAAATAGTATACCTAACCTCTGGCATATCTACCTATCACAAATTATAATTTTTAAAATTATGATATTATAATATTACTTCAAGATGGATTTTTGAGAAGTCTATCAGAAGCAAATGTTGTATTGATCGAACAATTCAAATTTTTGATTCTATGGCAGAAATTTATGCACTCAAGTTTAAAGAAGTTAATGATGCATTTGCCAAAGGAGATGCATAATGTAAAATAGTTAGACAAGCAACCAATAAAACAATTCCAAAAATCATTTCATCACAGTTTTTTAGAAGCCTTGCAAATAATTTATGAAGTCGGCTATTCACAACACAGGCATCGCATGTGTTGTCAGTGAATGACAATCAATTTAAAGAAAAGTATACACAATTACTCAAAGACCTAGATTATTTAAATGTGAAAAATTGGCCCCATGATTGTGATATAATGTATGTTGATGAAAACATAAGAAGATTAGCAAAACAATTTCATGTAGATGAAGTTTCGTCTGTAAGAGGATTTCGTGTGCTTATTGACATTAAGAATAGTTTCGAAGTATTCGATTTAAAAACTTTATTATATGCAATAAATACAATAGCTATATTTTCATCAGAGTGTGAGCTTGTGTTCAGTTCTATGAATAACATTGTAACTCCAAAAAGAAATGCATTGTCAACTACAAACTTGTCATCGTTATCATTAATATATTGTATTGGTCCGCCTGTAAATTTATTTGAACCAAACCGTTATCTTGCATATGCAATGGTTATAGATCAGCTGAAGAAATATGCTGTCCAAAAAGAAATGTATACGATTTAAAACAAACTTATCAAAATATGCGGTCTCTTTTGAATCAAAAACAATAACTATTAATATTGTTATCTATTTAGTATATTGAATAAATATTTAGATTATTATTATTAAATTATCTATCTTAACATGCAAGGTGTAGATATGGATATCGAAATATATTATAATTGGAGTTCAAATATGTGAAGCTGAAAAGGCCGTATATATTTTCGCCCAAAATCGACCTTTTTGTTTTTGCCCAAATGGCCTTTTTTACCCAAACACAAAAAAGAGTGATTCGGTTTTCGCCCAAAGAAATATTATTTATTTATTTTATTTTTATTTTTTTATTTATAATATTTATACGGACAAAGTCCAATTTACAATATATAACAATAACAATAATAGTATATATAATAACATTTGATAGTTAACACATTTTAAAAAATTCAATATAAGTTGGTAGTACAATGAATACAAGGAATAAAATAATAGTACAAATTATATTGATTACATTGATACAAAACCTAAAAAAAAGTGGGAGAGTGGGTTTATGTGGTACAATATAATATTAAAGTGAATTAAATAACAATCATACAATTACTTAAATAGTAAATTAAAAGTTTGTTTATTTCCGCAAGACATCAAAATGTTTAAAAGATCATTCAACATGTACTTCTGGTGGAAATGTGGTAGATAAAATAAATCTTTATTGCGTAAGTTATGAGAATTGGTTTTAAAATTTATTTGATTAAGTAAAAATGCATCATCAATCTCGTTGTTTATTAATTTTGTAAGAAAGGTGCTATATGTATTAATTCTACGTGATTTTAGAGATTCTAAGTGCAATATATTTAAAATTTGTTCATATCCTGAGTGGGGGGTTCTTGGTATATTAGATTTAATGCATATGAATCGAAGAACTTTGTTTTGAATTTTCTCAAGTTGATCACTATGGCCATTGCTGTTATTTTCCCAAATTATAGGAGCATACTCAAGAATATAGCGGATAAGTGACGTATATAGGCACTTGAAAGTGAAAGGATTGTTAAACTGTGAGCAATTACGTTTTATCATACCAAATACTGATAGGGCTTTATTTTTAATAGCTAATATATGTAAGTTAAATAATAGTTTTGAATCGAAGGATATTCCTAAGTCCTTTATCACATGTACACGTTTTAAACTAGTGTCTGAAATAGAATAATTGAAATTGATTGTATTACGTTTATTAGAATATGTTAGAATTTGACATTTATTAATATTGAGTGAAAGGCCATTAGAAACACACCACTCATTAAAATCGGTTAAATCTTTTTGTAGGAGTAAGTTATCATCTAGAGATGAGATTGATTTATAAATTTTTGCATCATCAGCGAATAAAAGTATATTAGAATGAGTGATGGAAGACACCACATCATTAATAAACAGATTAAAAAGAAGAGGAGAAAGATGATCTCCTTGGGGAACTCCGGAAGTTACCTTTATAGGAATTGATATGAAGCTTTTATACTTGATTATTTGTGTTCGTAGGCATAAAAATGAGTTAATCCATGATAGAAGAGGATTGGCAAAACCAGTTTTTAGCAGTTTATGAGTTAATAATTTATGATTAACACTATCAAAGGCTTTCTCAAAGTCAGTGTATATTACATCTGTTTGTTGGCCTTTAGAAAAAGATTCAAGTATATCATGTTTGATAGTTATTAGGTTAGTTACTGATGATTTATTACTACGAAAACCATGTTGGTGTGGTACTAGAATATTTTTAAAGATAGGAGAGAGTTTACGATTAACAATTTTTGAAAATATTTTAGGGAGGATAGAGATTATAGATATAGGGCGATAATTTGAGACCAATGATTTATTTCCTTTTTTATGTATAGGGTTGATGTAGGTAGATTTCCAAGCGGTTGGAAAAATTCCATTTTTCAGAGAAGTATTAAAAAGATGCATAATAGGTGGGGAAAGTATAAATCTGCAATTAAATAGAAATAATGGTGATAAGCCGTCAGGACCTATAGAATTTTTATAATCAAGAATATTTAGCTCATTGAAAACTTCAATGAGTTCTATGTGAAGTTTGTTGATAGAGTCGTTAGACTCGATTATTTTTGTTGTATCTGTATTAATTATTGGAATATTAATATTATTATACACGGAAGAAAAATAATGGCTAAATAAATCAACAATTTCTTGGCCATTTTCAGCAGTTACGTGATCGAGAGACATAGAGTTTGGTAAGCCGTGTGATGACCTGAGGTTTTTTATGAAAGACCAAAATTTTTTGGGTTGGGATTTTAGAGAATTTTGGGTAGTATTTAAATAGCGAGAGTAATCTAGTTTACTTAGAGCTTTACATTGAGATCGAGTTGAAGAAAATTTTAAATAATCGTTATGAGAGTTAGACATTTTGTAAATAAGGTGATAGGTTTTTTTAAGTTTTATTAAATTTATTAAATTTTTAGAAAACCATCTAGGAAATTTAGATTTAAAATTGGTTTTTTTAGGAATAAAAGTGTTTATTACAAAATATAGTTGGGCGTAAAATTCATCGATAAGAAAGGAGATATCGTTACTAATTTTAAAAAGTTCTGACCAATCAATTGAGCCTAGGTGTGATAATATGGCATTATAATTTCCATTAGACCAGTCATAAGATAATTCAGTATATGATAGAGAAGGAGGAGTATGCAGTTGAGTATAACAGATATTTAAAGGTGGGTGGTAATTGTCCATAGGGACAATAGAATCACTGTTTTGAGATATAATATGAGAAGGGGATTTAGATAAAATAAGGTCAAGTATAGAACCATAGATATTAGGTATTGTGTTTATTTGAAAAAGATTAAGCAAAGATAAATTATCAAGAAATATAGATTCTGGAGAGGAGAGGTTAATGTTCTCATTGAGTGGCGTTTTATTTAAGTCGGGAAGATTGAAATCACCAAAAAGTAGTAAATCATCATTAGGGTAGGATATAATTAAATTTTCAATAATATTAAAGAAATTACTGTATGAGATAGAAGGAGTTTTTGGTGGAAAATAAACACAACCTACGATTACTTTTTTTGAGCAATTAAGTTCGACCGAAATGAGGCATAATTCTAAGGATTTATCAACAATGTTAATAACTGTGGAAACGAGATAATTACTAACTGCTAATAGAACTCCTCCACCTCTTTTTGATGTGCTGGATAAACACGACCTATCACATCTATATATATCATAATTAACGAGACCTAATTCACTTGAATGAACTTGATCATGTAACCAAGTTTCAGTAAAAGCTAAAATATTGTAATTAAAGAAAGGTATATTAGTTTTTAATAAATTAAGTTTGGTATTTAAACCCCTTACATTTTGGTAGTAGCATTTGAAATGTAGTTGGGGTTTTGCTAGTTTTTTGATGAAATTATTGTTGGAGTGCCTTTGATATATTTGATAGTGAGGTCAGGTTCTCCATTTGATTTTCTGTTTAGTAGTTCTTGACGGAGTTGAGACATGTGTTCTTGTTGTTTTTTAGTTTGATCTGAGGAGAAGCGAATATCTTTCCACGAGGAGTTTGATTTCAATTTATTTTGAGTTGAAAATATATCAAGCACATTTTTTTGTTCGGAAAAGCATATTTTTAACGGTCTTGGTTTGATAGGAGTAGAAGTAGAAGGTGGTTTTCCAAGACGAAAAATTGAGGTGGGTATAGATTCCAAATTTAAATATTTCAGTATGTCTTTTACAGTTATGAGATCCATATTCGTTGAGTTAGAATCGAGATTTGACTCTGGTAAATTAAATAATAATATATTTTTATATCGAGATTGACGATCAATCATCTCTGATATTAGCTCATTGATGTTAGGTATAGGTGGATTTGTGCTCAAAGATTTTGTTTTTGTTTCAATGATATCAACTCTTTTTTTTAAAGATGCATTATCGGAAGACAAACTATTAATTTGGCTTGATAGTTCATTGACTTTTTTATTAAGCGATCCAAACTTTTCCGACAACGAATTAACTGATGAAACAAGTTTAGATTGTGTAGTTTTTATTTCGTTAACAGCTTTAATTAGTATGTCTATTTTTTCTTCCATATTTTTAACACTTGGCACACAGTGTATAGTGACCAAATATTTGCTAGGAGTTTCTGGATGCTAGGTGTATATATCGTGTGTAGAGAGTATAATTCACCGATAAAGTAATAAATCGAGTGGTGGAAATAA
Organism: Nasonovia ribisnigri; assembly: GCA_027563435.1. Lineage (NCBI taxonomy): Eukaryota > Metazoa > Arthropoda > Insecta > Hemiptera > Aphididae > Nasonovia > Nasonovia ribisnigri. The sequence continues at coordinate 18,486 of JANEHU010001580.1, forward strand.
GATAATATCAATTATAATAATATAATATAATCACTGTTCCGTAGCAACTATCAGGTACAAAGTCCAGATAACTGATTATTCGTGTGGTCGATAATAATTAATAGTAATATCAAATATGCCTAAGTATTAGGATAATTTAAAAATATTAAAAACTCAAAGTATTACCGTTGCAATGCAAAATCTTCAAAAAAAAAAAAACACGCACTTTGTGGAAGAAAATATAATGTAAATAATGACACTTATTCTTAGAAAAACGGTTAATGTAAACACATCCAAATAAATGAAATAGACGGGAGCAAAATTAATATTTAATATTATACTATTGATATTTATTGTATAGGTATATATAAAGATGTATTATTTGTATGTTATTGTTCATTTGAATTGATAATATTTTAGGAGACTAAAAATATTCTTAATAACTGTTAATTATTCTTCTAGTTTTCAAAATAGCCGTTCATCTCAAAAGAGTCCTCATTCAAATTCTTCATCAGATGATGAATCTTAAATAATTACTACTTGATGTTCTTCAACTGCTTATATATAAAATCACCGGATATTAGAAACTTCTTCAAATCACCAGATATTAGTAACTTCTTCAAAAAAAAAGTTATAAAATAATTAAAATCTAGAAATTCATGGTCTGAAATTCACAGTAGCAACAGAAATCTTTTCTAATCAGGATCATCCAACTTTCCAAGAGAAACAAATATCATTCAATAATTGTATTCTAGCCTCTATGTATCTATGTATATTATTGTTATTTATAATTCATGAATTATTGTAATCACAGTAGAAATTATAATGTGCATTCTAGGAAACTGGAATGACAATTTATGATTTTTATAATTAAATAGTTTATGTTTAAATCTGTATGTTTTCTGTACAAAGTAAAAACAAAAATGTATGATAATCTTAATGTGTTGTATAATAGTTTCAATTGAGTATTTTTTAAGGTAATATAAGACTTTTTTGTTGTATTTTTTGTGTAAAATAAAGATATTTTATTCTTATTATTTTGCTATCCCAACGAGAGTTTTTATTTTTAAAAAAGGTGGACAGGTGGGTTACAACATTGCTGTACATTTGTTGTGGACTATGATATTGTAATGGATTTATTGGATTTAAATTCAGTGATAACGTATTATAAATAAATATAAAATATTATAAAATTTAGTAATTAAAAACCACTGAATATCAAATATCTTTAACATTTTTAAATCTTAGTTATTTTTATGAGTCTCAGGAACAGAGCCCAACTTCGGAATTTTGCGGTCCAGGCCTAACTTTTTTATGGGACAATTTATCATTATCTAAATTATTAACTTAAATTATAAATTCCGTCTTTTTACTAGGTATGTTGATTTTTATATTCGATTTATTGTATAAGATTATAAATAAATTATACCATAGTCTATAAGGAATTATTTGATGTTGATTAATATAAATAAAACGTTGAAAAAAAAATATAAAATAAATAAAGCAGTGTAGATACAGTTTTTAATTTAAACAAATGTTTACTGATTTACATTATATACACAAAGTCAAAATGGTTATGCATTTTTCAACATAGTCAATATAAATAATAAACAAATTTACATGATTTGACAATTGTTTTTTTCTAGATTTTAGTTTACTAAACTTCTGTATTAGATCTGAAAAATAAAGTGTGTTAGTTATTTCCTTTTCAGCAGATAGACGAACGAGTGAGCTTAATTTTTCTTAGTGAAGGGACGTTCTTCTGGCGTTTTCATTTAGTTCTAATTTTAAATTTGTTTTTTCCAAAATGATTGATGTATGGAACTAATACCATGTCCATACTTTTCTTAAATTCCGTCCCACTTATGTAGTCCGAATGGCAATCTTTTATAAAAAGAGTTTTTTCCGTTGATTAAGAATAAGCATGGTGCTCTACTTTCTTCGTCTAGCTGTATTTGACAATAACCGAATCTTAAGTTGAGTATGCTCATACATGTTGCTTTATTGAATTTAGCCAGTATTGTGTCAATCGTTATTGGGCGCTCTCGATTTGGTATAATTACTTTGTTGATTTTACGCGCATCCAAACACAGCCTGATTTAGCCGCCGTTCGATCTCTTCTGTGATCGGTTCCACTATTTAGCTCTGCTGGGTTGAGTCACTTGCTGGTCGTCTCGTGAGGCACATAATATACGGAATATAGTGAATTAATTCCGACAGAAATCCTTGATCTAGTCGATGAATCCATATCTGTTGTTGAAGCTTTAGCACCACCCTAGGTGTCTGAAGCTATCCCGCCCGAATTTCCTGTTTTTTTCTTATATCGCTTCATATGTCAAGACTCGTGTATCATTTCTGGAGGCCATCAAATGTTCTAAAATTCTGCTCAGGTTCTTCCATTATAATTCCACTGAACAAAACAACTGTTTTTTTGAGAACAGCCTTGGTTCATGTGGGTGACCACGATGGTTATATGTAACGCTAATCCGAGTTCTCATTGACTCAATTTCTCAAATCGGTGCTATATCTACTCTCTGTATGGAACGACTGGGTCTAAAAATAAGTAGATGGACTGTACCGAAAACTGGTTTGTTTAGTGTATCCATACCAGCAATATCAGGAAAAGTTGATTGTTATGAGACATCCAGACTTGCGATGGACCTGTCATTTTCCTTGAATATGCCATCCCAAAATCTACCAAAGCTTATCCAGGCCGTTCCACTTACTTTGAAATGCTACTAGGATCAGACGTGTTTTCACGTATTATGGATGCAAAACAAATGTCAGTCGAAGACTTTCTACCTGTTGTATATGGATCAGTTTTTGGTTGGGTTTTGAGAGGCGAGTTCTCTAACAAACGTTACCAGTGTCATGCTGCTGTATCATTGTCAGGTTTACTGGAAGAATTGGTTCAGCGCTTTTGTCAGATCGAGGACACTTGATGAGACTCCTGCTACGTTTAATTATGATGGACAATGTGAGTCCATATATGCATCTGAAAACCATCGAGACAATCTTAGTTGATTTCTTATTCTCTTACTATTCATACCAAAAGACTGTGATGAATCATTTCCTGGTTCTTGTAATATCACCAAACGTTGGTTTCAAAACCTTGAGTAGAAACTTCAAAACGACAATGTGCTATATACCACGTAAAAGCATTTTACGAACAAATATGAAACCTTAGGTCATAGGTCTGTTACCATGGAACCTGGTGCCTACTTCATTTCTCATGCACATGGGGGAGTTTTCAACTTAAACTATCCATTCAGCAAAAACCTAGTGGTATTCAATGCATTGGCAAAGTCTGCCTCTCAATTGCCATTAAATCAATGTCTATACGTCGGTCCAAAGTGTCAGCTGGATATCGTGGACATTCTGTTTCAGTTCCGAATCCATCAGTTTTTAACGGATCTCCAAGGATGTCCGTGCAAAAATAAAATAACGAATACTTCCAAACTAATTATTACTTTCTATATTTAAACTTGAAAAGAAAACTTATAATACATTTAATGAATAAATATAGTGTTTTATAAAATGGTCTGACAATAATAATGCTCTGGCGAGAATAACAATGTTCCGTCTGACTACTCTAAAATCCAACTGCCACGGGTTGCTATACGAGCCGTGCCTATAGCCAGCACTTGCCTGGAATTGCTGTCGCAGCAATCCTTCCAGACAGTCACCGTCGTACAATATTATTATACACTATTATAGATCATACAAACTATTATAGCCAGGGGTTCTAACACCCCCACCAACTTAAATGGAACTTAGGGACCTAGTGGTTCCGAATGTTCCGTAAATATGTGTTCACAACTAAATTTATGATTATAATGTTAACTTATCGATTATTCAATGATAAGATATCCGGTAAATCCGGAGAATACATTCTAATTATTCTATTTTTAAACTATGTAATCCACTACAGTTAATATTAAGATATACACAATTACCATATTAAATTCCATTTGAAATATTATTAAAGAGTCTGTTGTTACCTTTCGTAACTTACTTATATCTACTAACCTTTTGGAAATAGATACTTCTATTAGATTTACTTGTCGGAAATAATATGAAATTTTCTGTATGGATTTCACAATCCTGGGTGGTAGTCAAACTTCCTACGCCTGAGATCTTAAATGTTAATATTTGTGGAGATTCTACACACTTGATGGTCACTAAAGTTGGTTGTGTATAAAATAACTATGCATTACAATCAATTAACTTATCCCAAATGGGTGTTGTTAATGTTACCAATTTTATTTTGCAAGTTTCTGGGATTGTCTAATATGCTAAAAGTGCTACTTCACAAATGTTTAATCTCGAGAGGTGGTGAAATGTTTGACCACATTTACATGATTTGTAGGTTCCTACATTTACATATGATTCCTACTGTTTCCCTGTTATAGTGAAAAATTCCTCATTATCATTATTAATTACCAAATATTCGACTTCTAGTTCAATTAAAGTTAATTTATTGGTAGAATATAATTGGTAATGAAACAAGTCGATAGACATTAAATACTGTACTTGAAATCAAGGGTATTTCAATAGAAAATATTAAGTACTCGCCTTGCACGAAAACCGTTATTTCAGAAATTTTGAACAGTTTTGTCATAGACTCAGGTATTACTTCTATAGGGAGGTTGTTTCCTATAAGTAAGTTGATTTTAATTTCTTTTAATTCCAGTATTAGTTTTCTGGGGGTAATTACGCTAGTGTAGATCTTACCATTCAGTGCTGCATTTATGATGGCAATAAAGTTTTGTGTTTCGTAAGCGTACTAATTGAAAGTTACGTCGAATAAAAAGGCTTGTTCTAACAGCTTATTTTTAAATTCTAATTTGTTGATAATAACGATACTTTCTTTGGTCAATCCTTGTAAAACTGCAAGTTATTTTCGAGTTTCTGATGATATTCTGTGACTTCCTGCAAAGTATGGTTTGCATCCAAAATTTCTGCTTTTACAACTCTTGTTATTTCTTTGACTAAATTAATATTCTGGATTTTGTTTTTGGTTGATTCTAAGATATGTTTAACCATGAATCTTGTGTCGATTTTCGAGTATGCACCATACAAAATGTTGATCAGGCGCTTGAAGGTGCCTCTCAATCCTCGGCGATTTCGAATTTCATTATTTGAGTTATGCTCTATCGATAACATCGTGTTACGACGATTTAACCGTATTTCATACAAAAATAGTCGGATTGTAGTAGAAAATTGGTGTATGAATTGATTACAAATGTTTTCTATTTCTGCATTACCAAAGTTTGCTATAATTTGCTTACAAATTGTTCCCATTTTATTATACTGGGTCATCAACTTATCATATTTTGTGGTCAAGATTCTAATGTCCACATATGTTACCAAGTCCCATTTAGTGTGAGAAGTTTTGATCATTCCGTCAGATTCATAATAGAATCCTTTGTGGTCCGGAAAGGTAGTAATGTTATAATTTTCTTAAGCTTCTGATGTACTATTCCATTTCCACATTATCAGGATTACAATTTTCGGTAATGATGGATTTTTTTTTGAAAACTCCAAAGAACGCCATGGTGAGTTTCCTAGAACAGATTAATTTTCTGGTTTCATTTTTCATGAAATAACTTCAGTAAATTTTGGTAAATAGTCTGGTTTTTCTTGTTACTTTTTTTTATGGTTACATTATTATTTGTCGGATTTACATCTAAAATATCATACGGACCCAACCATTTCGGAGACAGTTTGTGTTTTGCGGCTTTTTCTTTCAGTAAAACCATCTGTCCTACTTCAAAAATTTGATGTTATGCTGTCTTGTCGTACTGTACTTTTGACTTACTCTTTGCTTCCAAAAAATTGCTTCTTGCAAAAGCCTGAGTTTCTTGCAATTGTCTTTTAACTTCGTATTGGTAATCATTATAATTATATTGAGGTTCTGGTTCGTTTGTGAAAGATGTGAGGATTTTTACAGAATTTCCATAAACCAAATGACAGGGCTGGAATTTCGTCACTGAATGAACAGTGAAGTTGTGGCAAAACATCGCATATGGGATTTTAGTATCCTAGTTTAGTTGATCTTTTCCGATAAATGTTCGTAAATATTCTGCTAAAGAACGATGGCTGGTTAGGTTAGGTTTCGAGGCTGTTATTGCTCTGAGGGTGATAAGGTATGGTCGACGTCTGCCGAATTTTGAGGAGTTTCCACACCTCTTTGAAAACGTTGCTTAAAAATTCCGTTCCACAGTCTGTCACCAGACTTTGCGGTATTCCGTGTAAGCACATGAATTTGGCCGCAATAAATGTTATGCTACCGTGTTCATTTCATGATTCTCCATGGGTGAAGCCCATGTGAATTTAGTAAGGTCGTTCTGTAACGTTAAAATGAAAGAATTCACACTATGTAAACGGGGTAGTGGTCATACCTACCCTTCCAGTTATGTTCTTCATACATCTTATTGAACGTTCTCGTTAATCCATGATGTCCTCCTAGAAGGTTTTCATGTAATTCTCTTATTTTCTGTATTTTCTAGTCTTCTGCTAATTCATCTCTGGTGTAGACACAGACTTTAATGTTCGAATTCCCAAAGGTATTTTGAAACATGTTTTAGATGATTTCCCATTATAGCCCGTCTGATTCACTTCCATTTCTTGGACAAGTTAGACTGGTTATTTTTAGTTCCATAGACAATTTTTTAAGTTTCTGTAAACAAATATAGATTGATTGATATGTCGACTTTTGCCCGTGATGCTCTTTCGTTAATAAGTAAAATAATGCTCGTTGTTCTAATTGAATAACAGCTACATCAATAACTGATTTTTGTTCTTTCCGCAATTGGTCCACATGTCCGAACTACCATCTCATTTGAAGAGCGATACCTCGAGACATACTTAAATCGGCGGAAACGCAATGTGCTATTGATGTAGTAGGTTCTGAGTCGAAAATATTACTTGTTAGCTCAATTACATTGATAATAGTTTAGTTTAGCTTCGGTATTGAGAAAAAGTTGGTAGTCATCAGAAGGCCCTATATTGCATAGAGGTTCTGAAGAGTTTGAGATTTCCAGGGGTCTCCGGATTTCTGGGATTTTTATTTTATCGAAATCATTTGAAGGCGTTACGCTAACTTCAAGTTTTGAATGTTCTGGCTTTGTTTTTGATCTAGTCGTGACAGTTATGATTCGACTCAATGCATCCACGTTGGTGTTGTTAACACCTGACTTATAATGGATTTCATACTCGTATTTTCCAATTTCAACCTCCATCGGATTAATCGGGATCTTTCCTTTACGTTGAAAAGCCAGCTTAATGTTTGATGGTCTGTAATTTATTTGAATTTCTGAACATATAAGTACGGTCGGTATTGTTTAACTTCCCATACTATTGCACAAAGGTCCTTCTCTGTTGGATTATAACTTTGCTCTGCTTTGTTGCGAGTACGCGATGCATAAGATATTGGTGGATCTTTCCCAATTGGTCCTTGACATAATATGCAACCAATTGAAAAATTGCTGGCGTCACATGTGAGAATGTCACAGTTGTTCAAAATCAGCGTATTGTAGAAGAGGTTCTTTTGTGAGAATAGCTCTTAATTTGTTGAACGCTTCTTGACAAAGGTCTGACCAATAAAATGGAATATCCTTCTTTAATAATGACGTGAGAGGTTTTGCAATATGCCCATAATTTAGAACGAAACGTCGGTAATAACCTGACAGTCCCAAAAATGATTTGATCTCCTTAGCATTTGTTGGCATTGGAAATTTTCCTACGCAATCAATCTTCTGCGGGTTAGGCCTTACTCTTTTGTCGAATATGACATGTCCTAAATAGTTCATTTCTTTTCGCATGAATGAACACTTTGACGGTTGGGGTTTGAGATTTGATTCTCTTAATCTGACGAATACTTCTTTTAATTTCCTTGAATGATCTTCAAGGTTGAGGGCATAAATTATGATGTTGTCCAAATGCACAAATGCTTTGATCACATTCAATCCCATTAATACAAAATTCATAAGGCGTTGAAATGTGACTAGAGCTCCCTTCAACCCGAATGGAACTCTTAAAAATTCAAAATGATCTTTGTCCGTAGAAAAGGCAGTTTTTTGGCAATGGTCTGGGTTCATTTTGACTTGGTGGTACCCTTGGGCCAAATCCAACGTAGTGAAATACTTGGGTTTTCCCAATTGTTCAAGTATTTCTGTAATGTTCGGTAGAGGATAAGCGTTTCCCGTTGATATCTGGTTTAATTTTCTGAAGTCCACGCATGCGCGATACTTCACGACACCGTTTTCATCAGGCTTCTTTGGAACTACGATTAATGGCGCATTCCAAGGGCTTTTGCTATGCGCAATAATTCTGTCCTCTTCAAGTTTCTTAATTTGTCCATCAATTTCTTGTCGGTGCTTAAAAGGCAACCGATATGGACGTACGTTAATCGGTTGTGCTGTCTCACTTGTTTTAATCTCATGATAAATCTGGTTGGTGCAAGTTAGGTTATCTCCATCTAAATGGAAGATGATATTTGAGTATTGCTCACATATTAGCATAAGATATTCTTTTTCTTCTTGGTTTAGATGATCCAAATTTTATTTATCTCTCAGGGCTTCTAAACGGCTTTTTTCGCTGGAAAATTCTGGGATGTTCTGAGTTGTATAAACATTAACTTCATCAAACTTATAAATAGAGATTGATTTCGTTTGTGCTTGAGTAAGTTCCACTGAAGACTCCGTGGAATTAATTACCACTACTAATATCTGATTCTGGTGCACTTGCTTAACCGTATTGCTATATATGATAGACTCTGCAATCTTTTGAGCTGGGATTAAAAGTATTTCACCTTCTGATATTCTGTTATAGGTATAGCAATTAAAGTTTCTGTGCGAGCTTGTATCTTAATTTCACCGGTATCTGGTACTATTAATTCGTTAGTTTGATAATTAATAATCGTATGGCTCCCTATTGTAAAGGGTTTCCATAAAATTCCATCTTGTGTAATGGGAAACTTTGAATGTACTACTTGAGATTCTGCATGCATCATATGCTCTCCAATTTGAATACTTATAGTCGTCCATCCTAATGTTTGAACTAACTGTTCGTTGATGCCCTTTAAATAGTAAACGGTATCTTCATATACTATTACCTGATCCAAAAGTGAACAAATTTTAATTAGATTAAGATCACTTCCTGAGTCCAGGAAAAATTTAGCGTTACAGTTAATTGTCTGATAGGCTCTGCATATTAAAGTGTTATCTGTTAAATTTGACTTTAATGTGAAGATTCTGGGACTGATATGGCGGCGCTTCTTATGCTCCCTACCGGACATCCGCCGGAAGCGCCCGGATAATTCTGGTTTTCCGAAGACTCTGCTTGTGCTGTTTCATTTCTTTTTCCGGTAACATAGTTTAATTTCCGGCATACATCTTTTGTGTGCCCGGATTTTTTACAGTACTGGCACGTGGTAGTGTGCACTGTGGCTTTGGAGGTTCCATGTGGTGTGCTCGAATTTTTTGATTGATTTGTGTTGGCCCTATGTCCTGGTTTATTGCAAATGTTGCATGAACTATTTGGCTTTTTGTTGTCACCGAGTTTCCTTTGTAAAGTTTCTTCGATTCTTCGGATGACATCCTAATCTGCTCCTCCTCTCTGGCGGCTTGTATGGCCTTATCTAGAGTAAGAGGGTTTCTGGCCTTAATGTAGTCCTTTAGATTCCCCAACCCTTCCATAAAGACTTGAATTACCTGTCTCTTAATAGAAGTTTCAATCGCCTGAGCAACTTATGGTGAAAAATCGGCAGACTCCTGTTCAATGATAAAGTTTTGTAAAGCTTCTATTCTCATCGAGTAGGTCGGAATATATTTACCATTTTTTTTATTTGCTGGCGCATAATTCTAAAAATAAATGTTGTGTGGGTTCACTGGGGTTCTAGACTTCTTAAGTGTTTCCCGTAATTCTTCCCATGCATCGAATGTTTTAAACTTTGTTTCCTGCCTCGCTTTCCCGGTTAATCTGGTGTGGATTGCCTGAAGTAGTCGTGGAATAGCCGGTTCAACTACACATGACACAACAAATTCTCATTTTTCAAGGTAAATCTCTAAATTGTCTGTGTCTTTTTCATCAAATGATGTAGGTTATAGCCTAATTGCATCTTGAAGTCCTATTTGATTATTTGATATTGAATCTCCTTGTCTCGAGCGGACGCTGTCTCTTGTCCTCATGATTTCTTGAATCTTGAGATCAATGAATTGGCTTAAATCTGGATTATTTGAAATGTCTGTAGTGAACTGCGGTTCAGGTATACCACTCAAGATTGTGGTTGATTTTGGTCCCTCGTTATTTCCAATGGCTTTTGATTTAAAAGAAGCTTGATTCCTTGGTTTGTAGATTCAACTGTGTCGTCTGAAGACCAATCAAAAAGTTTTTCTTATAGTTTCTTGTAATTCTACAAGAACTTTTATTTCTATATTTTGTGTGTTTGGGGAAATTTCTGAATTTTCTGTTGAAGTGGTTTCTTGGGTGACGTGAATTAAACTTTTGTCTATTTCGCTAAGTTCTTCGTTTACTTTGGCTAAAAGACTATCTGTTGCTACTGTCTAACCTTGGAACTCTGTCGCAAATATGGACGACTCGACGAACTCTTACTCCAAAACCATTCAGATCGCTTCAATACGGGAAGGAAACCGGTACATCTTCTATTTGTTGACTAAAGAATCTCATTGGCAAAGACCATCGTATGAAAACCTATTTAGAAGTCTTCAGAATTTCAAGGTGCGTTGCAAAGAACTTCAAGTTACTAAACTCGCTTGTCCTCGTTTAGGCTGCGGCTTAGATAGGCTCAAGTGGGAAACGATACGAAAGATTATGAGATTCATCTTCCGTGATTCTCCTGTGTATATTCAAGTATACACCAAGGACGAGCTAACTGAAGACAACAAAGAACAGAACATCCAAGAGTTTCATGAGAATCTTCTTGGAGGACCTCAAGGAAACAACCGTACTTACAACAGAATATCACAACAGTACCAATGGCAAGGCATGAGAGCTCAGATCAGGCAGTACATCCAAAAATGTCCAACTTGCCAAGTAAATAAAACTCCATATCAGAATATCCGGGAGCCCATGGTCATAACGACCACTGCAACGAGACCTTTCGAGAAAATCTTTATGGATATTGTAGGTCCCTTACCAAAGTCCTATAACGGTAACGCCTACATCCTAACACTAATAGATGATGTCTCGAAATTCGCTTAGGCTTTAGCCATGAAGGATTATGAGGCTAATACAGTCTCTCAGCAGAGTAATGGAAGCTTGGAACGCAGTCACAGAACACTCGGAGAATACTTGAGGAATTACGCAAGTAAAAACCCTCAAAATTGGGAGGCATACGTTCCCTTCGCGATGTATTGTCACAATTCATCCATACATTCATCTACGGAGTTCCAGCCACATGAAGTGGTATATGGTCACCCGTTGATAGTATTCACATCGTTTTCGTGAAAAACAGAACCTCAGTACAACTACCAGGACTACCAGTATGAGATGAAACGGTTGATGCAGGAAACTCACCAAATGGTCAGAGAGCAACAGATAAAATACAAAGAGAAATCTAAGGATCGCTTTGACCAGGTCAATTCAATAGAGCTAAAAGTGGGTGATAAAGTGATAGTACAGGAAAAGGCCAGTAAGGGTAAATTGGCACCCAAGTGGCTAGGGCCGTTTCCAGTGGTAGACGTAAAACCAGACTCTCCAAATGTTACTATCTTAAAGGGTAACAAACAAACGCTATTGCAGACAAATGTATTAAGGTTATACCACGAATAACTAATAGTGTTTTTCAGATTGTCCATTGTCATCATATTCGGACAAGCAGAAAACTCAGACAAGAACATCCACGTAACGTCGCTCAGAAATACTACTGTTATTTACTGTGAATCAATAAGTCCAATCAGAATTTCCTACTCAAACTGGGATTTTGTGACATATGTCAACCTTACTATCTACGATGATAAATTTCAGAACCACAGGAATTACTTCCAATTTACTAGTGACATATGCGCACACCTTAAAGATCAGGAAGAAGAGACTCTAGATAATGTCTGTATCACATTTCTACAAACCATCTACCCGATAAAAATAGAAACAGAATTAAACTTTAACTCTGTAATGAAAATCTTAGCACCCAGTAGAAAAGATTCAGAACATCTGTCTAGATCGAGGTCTAATTAACGCAGTAGGTAGGCTAACAAACGTCCTTTTTGGCATCTGTTCTGATAAAGACGCTGAATTCTTCTACTCAAAAATCCAAAATCTAAAAGAATCCAACCAAAAATCATTACATCTGGTACAAGATCAATTACGTATTGTGTCATCAATTGTACAAGACGTGAACTTTACGATTCACGATTTAGTAACAGATTCTCTAAAAACGCGATCAAATATGCAAAAACTCTCCGAATAATCCACACGCTTGTAAAACGCAATTGATATTTTAAACGCTAAAAATCTATTCGATAAGCATACCACTACATTAGTCATCCTGTTGAATCAATTTACATGGGAGACTCAGAACCTCCAAACAATAGTTAATTTCACTTTAAATGGGTTGATGCACACTAGTGTCTATCCACCCTCAGAATTATATCACGAAATAAAGAAATTCAACTCACGTTACCCCCAACGTTAGAACTTCCTGTAGTAAAATCACATTTAGACCTTCCTGAACTCTTTAGAGCATCCACTTTAAGTGTAGTATATCTACAACAGACCCTTAAGTTTGTAGCAAAGATACCGTTATTGTCAAACATACCATTTAATCTCTATCATAACATCCCCTTGCTAATAACTATGCCGAAAGGGAATATAGCTCTAATAAATCCAGATACACAATATTTAGCAGTAAGCTTAGATAATAAATACCATTTTAGTCTTACAGAACCTCAATATTATAAGTGTAAATCACTGTTCTTATTTAAATTATGTATAGGACTAGAATCCGTTTTTAAACGCACTAAGAAAGAAAATTATGAGGTATCCTTGTACAATAATCCAGACAGTTAGACACTTGTAACCTCAGGTATTTGAGTTTGGAAACCACTATATAGCATAAACTTCAGTATCAAAATTCGTGGCTATATTATTGCACTCATCAGGTGATAGCAGTGGCATTCCGTCAAGTCACGTATAAAATAACATTTACCGGGGTAGGTAAAATAGACATTCCGGAGTATTGCGTGATCTATACAGACCGACAGACCACTCAATACTCACACCAATCAGCATAATATCTGTCCGAACCTCCGAACTCGTGTAAATTGTTTTACATTGTTTAAAATAAAGATATAGTCGGTTATTTCGCCAAGCGTATTTATTTAATTTGTCGTGTAGACGTACATGACATTTTAAAAACTACGGGCTGTCTTCGTTCAAAGTCGTTTTTCGAATACAATGTGTTAAAATTTAATACGCATAAAATATTACGATGACTTACAAAATGACTATATGAAATTACACATACTACTTACGTACAGCTGAGTGATTATCTACCTACTTTCACATTGTTTATATTTATTTTTAACATAAATATGTTTTTTTTCGATGGACAACGACTACGAGGTGGCAAATTTTGTAAGTTTTTCGTGTAACGGTGGTTACTAATTAACAATAACATATTTATAATTCATAGATTTCCCTTGTAGAGCAAAAATATCGAGTGCCGTGTTCAATTCAGTTGTCAAGGAGCTAATTTTATATTCATTAAATTTAACCTGGGTTTGGACACTGCGTATTTTATAATTTACTACTCGATTAAAAGTAAACAATGAATGAATGAAATTATAATATAATTTATAATATTATATTTTGTTTGACCATCCATTCGACCGAATAATTTGATTAAATAAACAATACTTTGGAATCGATTTTATTTTTTTAATTGTCTTAACATTATTAATATTATTGTTCGTGCAAAACAAAAATGTCTATACTTTTTAGTACTGGAACAAATCAAACATAAAGACCATGAATGTTTTTATAGTAACCTTAAGGCCACTTTTAATATTATGCAAGATTGTAGGCATCATCAACACATCGTATTACTTTAAATCTAATGGCTTATTGTTCAAAAATACAAACTCAAAGTATCACTTATTTTTTGAATTTTCGAAAACAGTTGTTATGTTGATATTTACTTACTATAATCTTAAAAAATTAACTTTTATCGATTCATTGATTTTATATAAATTTTGGACCGTTATTATTACATCAAGATTATCAGAAACCTGGATCATTAAGTATGATAAACATTTAAAATTCTTATTATGTAGGAATTAATTTTATTTTTAAATACCTATAGGTAATGTAAAATTCCAACATTTATATAATTATAACAAGCTCATCATATTTTAGGTACTGTCCCATTTTAAGTCCAGTGATTTTTACTATTATCAAATGTACCTAATACATAAAGTACCTACTTGTATTTTGAATTTTTGAATTTGTTTATTTAAGTTTATGTGTTGAGTATTATATTATATTGTAATAAAAATATAATGGCTGTGTCCCTAAGTTATATTCCACATCCTGTAAAAATCGTGGTCCGATAAAATTATATTAATACATTTTGATAAATATTATTTTGTTTTTTAGGTTGATTAATGGCATCATCGAATTTGATCAAAACCTGACCTCTCTCCCTACGTACCTACAAACTCACCAGCGTCAGTATAAAAAACAATATTTGAATAAAATACTTATTTTTGCATCTTTCTATTACATAGCAATAACATTGTTGTTAATATATTTATACCCTATAAAAAGAATGGATGTTAATGTCATTTTTATATATTTTGTTCGTATATCTTTCATCGTAGACTTTACAGTAATTGTTTCTTCATTTTTTTACTTACAAAACTTTCAGTATAGATTCGAAATACTGAACGATATCTGGAAATGTCTTCCAGCTGGATTGTTGGCTGTTCCTGGTGAATGTTCACATAACGATATAGCTATGATGGTAGATAACATACGATTGTTACACTGTCAACTATCTGACATATTAAGAATATTCAGTTTGGGTTACGGACAAATGCTTTTGGGTTACTTTGTATTCAGTTACATTAATATGTTGGTTTTTTTTTTTTCACATTTTACTTTAAATACCCAACACCATTAAACTATAATCCAACGATAGATGTGAACAAAATCCTGAAAAAATCTGTACCAGTCGTCTATAATTTACAAAATATAATTTTTACTATGTCAATTGTTACGGCCGCTGAACGAGTACATGATAAGGTAAAAAACAACACAAATATTTGAATGATTAATCATATCTAATAATTTTAGTTATAATAATTTGATTATTATGATCTACATTTAATTCCCATCACACCATTTAGATTTTCAACTGTTATTTGATTATTTTTAACTCGGTGCAACGGTATACCTATTCAATATATCAATATCCTTAAATTGCACATGTAGCCATTGTCTATAAAATAGTTAAATCTAAAGTTCTTATTACTTTCTTATGCTTAATTTTGAGCAACGGATTTAATCGCTTTACAATTTTGTGGGTTTTTATTTGTATGACATCACTTTTAGGATCGGCAAAAATACTAAGATTTATAACTAAGTTGTTTGTCGGTGGCATTTGGTAGCCAAATCGATGTTTAAAATGCCTATACATCTCAAAATAATCTGGAAATATAAAAAAACAAAACAGAAAAAAAACGGAAAGAGGAAAGCTTTTAAATTCGGTATTTATTTATTTTTTTGTAATTCTAAATGAATAAATGTATAGTAATGGATTCATCGATTCCACAAACCTATTAATACCATAATTTTACAGTAGCTGATCATTTTGTATATTGTCTTATAATAAGTTAACAACAGCCAATAAAATTATAAGAGATAATATTATAATAATTATTATTATAATAAGATATAAAAATTGTGATTGATATGATTAATTTTTTGTTACAAATAGCTCAATCACTTCAATCTGCTACTCTTGTCAAAAACATTACGTATAATATAACCTATATCATTATAATATTGTAGTATATTCTGTAACATATAAATGTAATATTATTTTTATTTTATTTTAAGTCATGTATATTGACTATTATGACTATAATTATAATAAATAAAATAATAGTCTCATTACATTTCAAGGTTTACCTTAAAATGTGTCCAAATATTTTGAAAATTTCATTGGGTTCAGAAAGTTATAATGTTCGTTAAATGCTGATAGTGAACAACTTTAATTTTCAAGTCTTTATAGTAATGTTATGCATTGCTTTTTGAATAAGTTAAACAAAAAAATAATAATAATAATAATAAAAGTAAATTTAACAAGAACTGGTGCTGCGTAGAGATTCCATTTTCATTTTTTTTTGTTTTCCCCGTTATTGAAAATATTAGGTTCCTACTGAGATTCTTATTTTTGGCATTTCAAAGCTACTTGATCTAATTTGATACAATTCATCATTCACATAGTTGATGTTTTAGGCATTTCTTTGCTCCAAGGCATGATAAGAGACAAAATCTTTGTATAATATAAAAATGAATGTTCGTCCGTCTGTCCTTTATGCATTTTTAAAGAGCTGTGCCGATTGCGATGAAATTTGGTACAGAAATACCGCTGGGAAGGAAATAGGCTAATTTAGAAAGGATAAATTCCAACCCGGGGAGGTATTAGGACAGAGATTTTGAGATTTACGATGGACTTTTTTGTATTTAGATCATTGATATTGGTTATAGGAGAAATAATTATTATAAATTAGTATTTATTATTTGTTTGTTTGCCTAAGGTTAATCGGGCTTAAAATATAATTTTTGCACATATAGCCGCTCTGTCCATGATCTGACGTAGTCGGAGTAGTCGGTAGTCTAGGGTGGCTGAGTTGCACTTACTGCAGGGAGTTTCACACAAAAGGAGTTAAACAATCACAACTTTTTTAAGAGTTGTCATATTTTACGGGCAACGAAGTGCTCTAGTATATAATATAAACCAATAAAAAAAAGTCATCATTGTTAAACCAAAACATTCCTCGCACCGCTCTGAATCTAAAATATTGTAGGTATTTATAGAAATAAAGTTAAAAATTTTCAAAACGGTTATACTCATATCTAAAATATTAGCTCCATATAAAATTTATACTAGGCATTTTTAATTTAATTTTTATGATAATTTAGTTGATTTTTGTCGTTATATACATATTGAGTATTTGTCTGAAAATTATATAAAGCTAAAGAGGTATTAGTATGAAACTATGAATGTCATCAGACGATTCTTCTTAAGAGTATGTCAGTGCATTGTTTTTTCTCTCAATAGTCCACACGCAACATACACATTTCATTTCTAAACGCATATGCGATACCACGTGATACCATTTTTTTGCACCCATTAAAAAAATTAATTTATTGTTTTGAATATATCGATTTGTCTAAATATTGTCTCAAAACAATTTAATATCCTTTTAAATTTACGAATATTTATTTTTATTATTATTATTATTATTAAGTCGAATATAAAGTCAAATGATATTAAATAGAAAACTGATGTGTCAAACCTTCATAAATATTATCTACTATGATTTTTGCAATATTAAATTTTAGTCTAAGATTACTCGAAAAATTTTAAAAAAATTGTACCTAAATGCCCGTTAGTCTGATAGTGAAAAAGGCGCTGACACCGCGTTAAAAATGTTTTTTCCTCGGTATCCATAACTGGGCATCAACTATTCAAATAGGCATTCAAAATTGATGATTATATTGTCTAGGTACCTATTAAATACAAAGTCAATAACTAACAAAATTACCAAAATCTTAGGGGCAATAATTTAGGGGAGGCTTTTGGCCATTAGTCCCCCCTGGTTACTCAATAACCTATACACAATCGGGTTTGGATTGTGGGTTTTGGCACGCTGGACCAAACTTGTGGATTGCTTTCCCAATAGTATAGGTTGTGTATGTATTCCGTACCAATATGTCTACTCCACACACACTACAGTTTTGGACCAAAATGGAGCAGCCTAGATCTGCGATCCAAACCTGATAATGTATGACCGGTGACCACTTAAATAGTGTAGTTTTAATTTTTCTATATATACATTGTACATGGTTTGTATCTTTATATTTTCAGAAACGGAAAATAATATCTTATTTACGGTTAACCAGGATTTCAAATTTATCGATTCCTTTAAAAATCCAGGTTATTAAATTTAATTAAATTTACATTTTTTTGATTATATCTGCTTAACTATATTATTACTTATAAGGTAACTTTTAAGTGTGAAAACTTAAAATATTATATTATATAGATTCTCAGTATCATGTTGTGATCTAGCCACTTTTCATATAAAAAAAAGCTGAGTGTTTATTAGAATATTAAATCAAACCTTTGGCATTAAATGCAATTATTTGTGTTTGAGTCAAAAGAGATCAGCTATTCTAACTTTGTTATTTTTAAATTAGATCAAAATGTTTATGAATCAAGTATCAGTTTTTGAATCAAATGAAATAACAGCCTATGGAATTTTTAGTATTAATTTAAATCTAGTAATATCAGTGAGTATGTATAATTATATAATAACTATTTATATTAGTCCTATTCAATAAAAAAATTTAGTATACCTCTTAGGAAAAAAATATTATAATCTTTGTAGTTGAACTACTCTCTCTCTCTCTCTCTCTCATTTGCTCTAGATCGCCTATATTGTTCTATATAACGACTTAATGCTTAAATTGTTTCTATTTTATAGTAAGTAAGGTAATATAACTATATAACTAATTACTTTTATGGAAAAAATATTGTAAAATATTTGATAGGTACGATGTTTTACCTTTATTACATTATGCTTTCAGTCAAAAATTCATAATTCTTTGTGAAAATACAGTTTTAACTTTTACTTGCAAAAATGTAAACGTTTAATAAAAGAAATAGCTAACATAGTATTAATAGTTGTTATTATAGCTATTTAAAATATTAAGGAATAAGGATACATTGGCTCGCTTTTTTTCATAAGTATTTAAAGTTTAAACTTAGAGAAAATTCGTTAAAATAACAAACATTTCCAAACTATGATTAATAATGTACAAAATGTCCAATTGTTGCAAGTTGTAACTATGAAGTGGACCACAATATCACAATATTTTATTTTTTTTGAAATATGTATCCTGTAAAATAGAAACAATTTACGTTTCAATTTTCAGATGGAACGGCTTCTATCTATATTACTATATGACCTAGATTTGTAATTTTTAATCTATTAAAAAAGTATACAGTACCAACCTGTACAGTATAAAATATATGTATTTTTTTTTTACAGATAATAGTATTACTTATATCTGGAATAACAACATTGATACAAATGAATGAACATCCATTTATATTGCAAACAATTAATTCTACTGTGAATTTCTATAAAAAATTGAATGTATCAAATTAGTGTACAACAAGCCGCCGTGCAGT
Organism: Nasonovia ribisnigri; assembly: GCA_027563435.1. Classification (NCBI taxonomy): domain Eukaryota; kingdom Metazoa; phylum Arthropoda; class Insecta; order Hemiptera; family Aphididae; genus Nasonovia; species Nasonovia ribisnigri. Next base: position 37,915 of record JANEHU010001580.1, read on the forward strand.
GTAGTGTAGTAAATGGCAGCAAATATACAAGTGATGTCTCGTAAATTGTATTCATTTATATAAAACCATAATATTATGTAGGGGTGGACACGTGTATTTAGTGAATACCAATTATTCATACCTATTACTGATTACTGGCGTGGGTATACTGGTCACTTTTTATTGCATATTAATGAAACCTTTGAACCGTGGATAGGGGCGAAGTTAAAAATACTTATTTTTAAATTTGAACGTATGTATAATTGCACATTATTAAGTATTATCCTATTGGCGTTCTGCACACGCTACAAGGGGCTGGTCTATAATATTTCACTTTTTAATACGATATTTAAATGCTTAGTTACATATAGATGTTCTATGTTGAAATGTGTTTTTATCATTATCATGTATTTGTTATAACAATAAATTATAATTTTGAAACCAAAAAATGTGTGAATATACTTGAATTTTCTGAGGTGATCCTGAGGGTCACCAATTAATGGACCCGCTCATTTCCACGCCACACAATTTGGTCATTACGACATTTTGACGCGTGTAAAATTACACATTTGGACGATTATACATTAAATTTTGGTGCACGTTAAAAACAATATAATGCTATTATACATATAATATATCATAATTCTTATTCTTATTCTTCATCTTTATTGGCATTTTCACCAAATATTTATAATAGCATTTTCCATACATTTTAATAGAAAGTTCCCAACAAGTTTTTGTACCTTTATTAAAAAAAAAAAGTTCACCTGAAAGTCACGCTATTTATTGCCATGAGATATTTACGATTTTTTTAAATTTTTTTGTTAACTATGAAATTTGATTATTTATACCGAGTATGCCAGGCCGACAAATCGTCTCTGCTCAAAATCGTTTTTCGTGTACAATTATTTATCATCGAATTCAAATAAAACGATACATCCATTACAATACGATATGCTCGACAACGACTGTACAGCAGAACAGTACTCATTTGTTCACCTTTTTTTAATAATAATACTCTATAGGTACCATCACGTCTATAGATAGATTAAGTCTACAGCCGTGGCCCGCAGGTACCACATTAGTACATTACATACATTTCTCAGTATAGAATTCATCAAAATTTTCAAACTATTTCTGAGTTAAAAATTCATTTATGGCTTTTTTCATAAAAGTTGTAAAAATTATGATGTGAAAAACGTTGTAATGTTAATACAAGTTTTTCTTGTAGCAGTTACTTAATATTAAAAATACGTTGTCACCAATGTTTTGTATAAATGTTTAAAGTTCAAATTTTATAAAATATCGAACATTTTGGGAATTACAAAATGTGTAGTCAAACATCTATTAAATGTTTAGTTTTTATTGCTTAGTCTTCGAAGTATAATACAAGGTTCCTCATAAGTAGTTATTGCTGGACAATAATATACTTACAGTAAATATATTGTGTCGAGTTTAATTGCTCTGTGGACTTTCATTCTTTGAACCCATCAAATAAGAGGAACATTTAATTCAAGAATAAGTAAGTAATTAATAATTAATAACTATATTAAAATATCTATGAGTTTAAAAGGTTTACCTTGAATAAATATAACAATTAGGTTAGATATTATGTATAACATAATACAGGGTATGTTAACAATATACACATACATACACAGTGCATTAACTCATTCATAATATCTGAATGAATAATCCGTACAAAATCTGAACTCATTCCCCGAAACATATAAATAATAGTAATATTATATTTTATGATTTCTTAAATAATGAAAGTAGCAGGGTAAATAATGTCGACTTTCTTAGCCCCATCAATTATATTACATTAAAAGTGCCTCAACTATAACATCCAAGTTAATATATTATTATAATGTATAACGTAGGTACACATACCTTACCTAGTGTTTTATTTATGATTGATACCACTCATATTATTATTATTAATGATCGGGAAACCATTTTAATATGTCAACTAATATGAAAAGGTTGAAGGCATAGCACCTATGTCTTTATTTCTTGACAATATTACGGGAGACTATAGATGTATATCCTAATCCAAAAATGTAACAACTTTTACCTATGCGTTAATCCAACATTAAACAATTATTATATACGTTTTAAACAATAAAACTACACGATGTTCATGTTGAGCATAAAAAAATCTGTGGCTAATGTAAAACTTAAACCGAACATTTCTATCCACAAGTGCCAACTTTAGTCAGGAATAACACATAACCCAATGTTAGACATCCCAAAGCCGAGCCCACTTATTCAAATCAAATTTGTACGCCCGAAACAGTTTAGGATAGGCAACTTAAAGCACATTCATTTGTGTAACCGAACAAGTAACAAAATTCATAATGATGATGCCTAACTCGTAAATGAAATGAAGTGACATAATATATAAGTAGTCCAGAAAATCTAGGTCCACTACTCTGCTCATCAGAACTATAAAAAATGCTTAGAAATTATAACTTGAAACAAGATCACGGATTTGAATGCACTAAAAAATGTCCTTATAATTATAATTATATATTTATATATTATGTATCTATTTTATAAACAAACTATTTTGTAATTTATAATTTAATATTATTAAAATTAATAATCACTTAGTGCCTACAAAATGTATTATTATACTTTATGGTTGCAAAAATACAATTTTATACATTTCAGATTCAGAGCGGAGCGATGAATGTATTGTATTTATAATGTTGTGTGTTTTTTTTTATTTATTTAATTTTTTTTTTGCTATCTGTCATCATCATTTAGGGCAGCACAACTGCTTCGATTTTCTTCAACAGTATCTTTTCTGATAGGATGGGCGGTCAAAAGTAAAAAATTCTTAATAGTTTTCAAATACGCAAGGAAAAACAAAAGAAAAATTAAGAAAAAAAGGGAATTTTTACGCAAATTCGGATTCCGAAAAAATCGATTTTGGTTTTTGGTGTAACTCTAAAACAAATTACCGTATGTTCATGAAATTTTCACTGGTTATTTATATTAGCATTTTCTATAAACAGTACAATTTTAAAAATATTTTGATTTATTTTGAACTGTTAACGGGCATACATATACTAAATTTCTAATATTTTAGTTTTTTTTTTCTATGGATGTTAATAAAATTGTATTTTTTGAGTAAAAAAGCTTTAAAATTTAATACAAGATTCCTCACACGTTGTTGTTAGTAGAAATTAAATAAAAAATTAAGCGTAAATCAATAATAGTTTTTTATGAGCATTTAAAGCATTTAATTTTGACAAAATACGTATAAATTACGAAAATGTGCTAATTATTTTGAGTAGGAAATTCATAAAAAATTTTCTTTTTAAATATTTTAAAATGTAATACAAAATTCCTTATGAGTGAACCTTTATCAAATAAAAAATGTCTACAAGAAAGTCAAAATACATTTTTATGAGCTTTGAAGTTCATATTTTTCCAAAATTGGATATTCACCTGATTTCTCATATTATGGTGATTGTCTTATTTTGCTGTAAAACAAAAAATAATATTAGATTGAAATTTACACCATATATTTATATTAGCGTTTTCTTTGCATGATAACATTTTTAATATATTTTGATTCTTTTTGAGCTATTTACGACACTTTCAAATTTCAATTTTTTTATTTTTTTTTCTACGAATGTCAATTAAATTTTATTCGTTGAGTCAAAATACTTGAAAATGTAATACAAGGCTCCTTATATATTGTTACAATAGTAGTTGAAAAATATTAAATTGGCACAATTTTTTTTATAAGTTTTTAAAATTTGATTTTTGACAACATTTATCAAATTTTAAATTTAAAAATGATTTTGTAGTTAAAAATTGATAAAACTTTAAAATTGTATAGCTTAAGTTTGAAAATTTAAAACAAGGTTCCACGTAAGTAGTTTATTCTGTACCTAAAAAATCTCAAAAATATAAACACACAGTTTTTTTTATTGTTATTTTATAATATTAATTCAACTTACCGGCTACCATATTAATAACAAGTAATAACAATATATATATGATATAAAATATCCACACTGACAAACCACCTTAACTCAGAATCGTTTTTCGTATACAATGATATTATATCATTGAATTAAAATGTAATACCATCATTATACAGTGACCCACTTGTAATCTACTATACAACAGAGTGACATCCATTTACCCGCCCTTTTTTTTTTTAATTTCGCTTCACTTTTGCGACTAATATTGTCAAAATATGCAAAAAATATTCAATTGCCGAAAAATCGGTCTACTTATGTAACTAAACTGAGTATTGTATACTCGAATTTTATGTTTAGAAATACTGTTTGAGAAATGAAACTAAAAATGTCACTAATACTGGTCACTGTTTTCCAAAGAGTAAAAAAAAATATATCGATTAAAAACTACATTTAATAGATTATTTTATATAGAAAATGTTGGTTGTATTGTTTGGTCATAACTTAAATTTATCTAAAAAAAAAAAATGTTCTTATGTTCTATAACTAATTTCATTATCTCTAGAATCTAAATAATGAATGTTTACTATAATTAACATAGTCATTTAATATAAAACAAATTTTAATAATATACAAAATATACATATTATACATACTTTTCAAACATACACAATACGTTGACGACAAAAAATTATTGTATATAGTAAAATATTATAGGTACTAAATAAAAATATTAATTGTTAAGGTGTAATTAATCCGATTTCCAGGCGTTGTTCGATTGTGTGTGAAGACATTAAAGTATTACGGGTAGAGAAGTATATACTCAAGAGGAGTAATGCATTTTACATGTTAGTTATATTTAAAAAGAGTTAAGAGTTGTGAAACATACGAAAAAAATATACAATATAATATTTCAACTATTTCTATTGCATTTGAAAGAGGTATCTTTATGGATAATAGGCTTATAAATTACCAATTACTAAGTAAAGATTGTAAACATCCACCATACTTCTAGTGAGTCGGTATAAAAAATAAAAACAAACAACGTATCGATTGTTTTATAAATTTTATGCAAACAAAATTAAAGTATCTATAGTAAAGGCTGATGGATATAGATCAAAAAAACACTTTAATTGAATTAAGGAGACCCAAACAAATCGATTTTTTTGAATTTTTTTGACATTGAAAGTTATTTTTGAATTTTTTACTGTGCAGTATTTTTTTTATGTAATTTTTTAACCATTTTTGTAACATTAGTTAACATGAAATAAAAATGTTGGAAAAAGTGGACATACTGCACCTTTGCTGCACAGTAGTAAAATATATATACTATGCCATTGTAATGGATGTGTTGGATTTGAATTCAATGATATATCATTACATAAGAAAAACGATTCTATGCGGAAACGTTGTATCATCCTAGCATACTTGATAAATAGTGAAATTTAATAATTGAAAAAAAATTACAATTTAAATCGAAAATATCTCACAGCTATAAATAGCTTATATTTCCGAGAAAGATTTGGTTTGTTAAAGGCAGAACAACTTGTGAGGAACCTTCTATTAAAATTTCTTATATTAGCTATAGAAAGAAAAACTTTTATGAATTTCCGACTGAAAAATAATTTGTAAATTTTCGGGATTTTGATGAATTTTTTCAACATTTTAACGTAAAATACAAAATTAAAATATTTTTATCGACAATAATTTACAAAATTCAAAAAAATTGTAATAGCTAAAATAGCTCAAAAATATTCACAACATTTTTCAATTTGATGATGTATGAAAAATGCTGATATAAATATAGGGTGACAATTTTAAGTATCTAAGGTAATTATAGTTTTTGAGTAGGTACACCAAAAAATTACCATTTTTCCTTTTTTTAATTTTTTCCCCCTGACGCTACTTAAAATACTCTCAGTTTTAAATTTTGACACTCGAAAGCACCAACTAGAGGCACTTGTCGATTAAAAAAGATGCTCATGACAAATATTACAGCATTTTTATAACCACAAATGTTCTACAAGGAAAATCTATGGATCATAAACATGTTGTTTTTAACAAATAATTAGTAACCTTGACAACGAAAACGTTTATTTTGCAAAATCGGTTAGAAAAATAAGATATCTGTACCCAGCCCCAAAAACACATTTATGTTTAAAAAAAAAAAATACGTTCTTGTAAAAACAATACATTCATCGCCAATGGATCCGAATCTAATATAATATAATATTAATACACATAATATTGTAGTAAAATACATTAGGCATTATGGTTTTTAAAGAAAATGAACTTAATTTCAAACATTCCAATTAGCCGATGAATATCGATATACATATCGATCATTTTTTCTTATCATACGATAACATTGTTTCGGTGGTGCACGAATTTTTTGGAAAGGCATTTTTGTAAAGCTTTTATGTGACTCAAATTAATTTTTGAAAAGTGCATTTTGCCATATCATAAGAGCATACATTTCAATGCCATATTCATAACATACCCACATTGTATCATAAATTATGTTTCAATCGATTTTAAATTTATAAATACACATTGAACAAATATTAACCATGTATAGACACCTATTGTATTAAATCAACATTAAGTAATCTGGTATTTACATAAAAGTATAAAACGATTCACGAAATGATTTTAATGTTATCTCAATTGGCCGATGACTAATAATATAGATAGCTGATTAATGATTATCTATATGTTTTGCCATAACTATGTCTTTACAATAATGTTTTGTATATTATTATTGGCTATTGCCATCCACATTGTATCATAAATTATGTTTTAATCGATTTTAAATGTATAAATACACATTTAACAAATATTAACCATGTATTAGACACATATAATTGTATTAAAACAACATTAAGTAATCTGGTATTTACATAAAAGTATAAAACGATTCACGAAATGATTTTAATGTTATCTCAATTGGCCGATGACTAATAATATAGATAGCTGATTAATGATTATCTATATGTTTTGCCATAACTATGTCTTTACAATAATGTTTTGTATATTATTATTGCCACCCACATTGTATCATAAAATATTATGTTTTAATCGATTTTAAATGTATAAATACACATTTAACAAGTATTAACCGTGTATTAGGGCATTAGGCACATATTGTATTAAAACAACATTAAGTAATCTGGTATTTACATAAAAGTATAAAACGATTCACAAAATTATCTTTATATGATATCTCAATTGGCCGATGACTAATAATATAGATAGCCGATTATCTATATGTCTTGCATTAACTATTTTTTTACAATAATGTTTTGTATATTATTATTTTATTCTTTGATTATAATTAATTATATTTATAATCTCCAAATACAAAGTTTATTTCTTTTATGAGCTTTAGATTATTAATTAATTTTACTTTGTATATTATACGATACTGATGTGTTTATGTTTATATATTATGTATTTGTACTCATCATTTTAACATTGAAATTTATTTTCACAATTCCGTATATCACACAATAATTTCTATAAGTAGGTTTCTCGTTTTCATAAAAAAATAAAATAAATCCCATGTATAGCTGTTAATGGGGGTAAGTTGATTTTATAAACGAATTGTCCTATAAACACGACTGTCGACTGTCCGCCGTTGGTAGTTTTACGACTACATCTCTGATACCTATAGGTACATGATGTGATATTGTAATTTATTATAAAGTTGCAATACGAAATTCTAAATCAAACACATTTTGATGAGTTAAAAGTCTTGTGATCACCTACCATTCCTAACCAAATCTTACCTATTAAATTCCTAACCCGCGGTAAAACGTCACTATATATGACGAATTGTTTAAAACGCAAAATTTGGATACTTTGCAATATAGTCAAGTGAAGAAGTAAAATTTAGAACACAAATACTTTAACTGTACGGTTCGGATGCTGATTGAAAGTCTCAAAGAAAGTTAATATAACAATAAAATATCATATTCCCCGAAATTGTGTATCGACGTGAAAAGCACTCGATTCATCGTTGTTCGTCTTCCGGTACCTTATTAAAATTAAAATTGCTCAACCATAATATGGACGAGCGAAACCCGAAAGTGATTGGGTGCATGCATATATCATGTTTACTCCGGCTGCAGACGCTCGAAAAATAGACAATCTTCTTTAGCCTCGGCGTACCTTTAGGTGTGTCTCCGACAGCCAACCTGTGAATACGACTTTACGATCGATTTCGATCGGTCACGCAGGTGCGTGTAACGAAACCGTGTAACAGACCCGCGGCGACTATGCATCGCGGACCTACATATTATATAAGTATACCGATTTGTTGTGAATGGTATGTGTACGTGTGACATAATGCGTACATTGTATATTATATCCGACCCGTCTCTCTTTCGGGTCTCTTGCGCCGATATATAGGCTCGCGTTAAGACGTACATTATGGATATAATAATGTAATATATCACATTTTGTTTTCGGCACCGCGGTCGACAAGTCTCCGGCCCCGACGCATGGCGCGACAATAATATTTTGTCACCGAAGGTCGACACCCCCGGCCTGCAGCGTTTTCTCGCGTGTGGTCCTGCAGCGGTATACAATAATAATGGACGTACTAATATTGTGATCGTTGTACGTATTATGCGTTTCGTCGTAGAGGAGCGTCGTCCGGCGCAGTCCTCCCCGCGGTAAGTGTGCATATTATGGGTATGCCCGCGGGCAAGGCGGTGACGCTCAAAAAAGCAGGTCGGACCGACACCGACCGATCGGACGATCTCTGCGGGCAGCGTGCAGCGGTGCCAGACTCCCCGGCGCGGCTCCAAGTCGCATAATACAACCGTGTACGATTCGCCGCGGGCACACGTCGCGTATATACACGATAACGATGATAATATTATACACGTTACGCCGGTAAGACATCGACGTGGGACGTGGGTAACTATACATTATATTGTTCGTATAATGCCGTAAAGGTATATAATATACTCTTTTCCCTCGCCTCCGATCGTTTTACGACCCTCTCGGACGGTTTTACGCACCTCTGAACGGCGTACCTTTACCTACCCTCCTCCCCCTCCCCGAGTTTTTAACCTATACGTATACCCAGGTATCGTTATTCAACGAGCTCGTCGCATACACACATATATATATATACCTACGTAATATTATATACATTATAGGTACACACCCCGCGGAGACCGCCGTTCAAAGAGCGGCCAGAACGAGCTGGCTATATATATATAGGTATATACTCGCGATTATTACGTATACACCCCTTGACCGCAGACCGAAGTCTACCACCCACACCCCCTCCACCACACGCAGACTGTACAATATGTGTAGGTACGTAAATTTCGTTTACCTATGTACTGTTGTTGTATATGATATGTTTATTGTTTTTCTGTGAATTCCCGAATCGTCGTCGTTTACGACGGCCAAAAAAAACGAATAAAAAAAAAATTCTTTATACCCTCTGACCGTGTCAAAAATACCAACAAAAATATATATTAGGTTGTATATACGTTTGGAATAAAGTAAAAATACCTCCCGCGAGTAGGCTGCAACGGCATATTTTCTGCGATTCGTTTCGTCGCGTACCTATATTATATGATATTATGTATATTGTATAATATATAAAATAGGCCAATTCTGTATATGTTCGTCCTTCTTTCACTCTTCGACCAATTACATTGGAACTTTTGTGGCGGAATAAAAACTGACAAAAAAAATTGTATACACCATACACGTGTGTGATGAGATTTCGCGATATCTTTGCAATGTATAACATTGACCATAACAATACAATACTTTCAACAAAGTTTAAATTAAAACAATTTAATATCTCTCAAGCAAAAATCATCGATTGGTCGATCAAGCTTGGGATTTTTATATAAACTAGTCAATCCGAATTTAAATGATATTATTCGTTGTCTTCGACCTATCACACTTTTGTATGGCTATCGCCACAGACAAAAATCGGAGATGGGACAAACCTATCAAATATTTCCATAGAAGTCCCAAATATATAATAATATTTTATATTAGAATAAGTGACAAAAAATGTTTGATGAGACGTATCAGGCAGCAAGTCTGTTTCTCAAATTTGGCTGTTCACGGTATTGATAGAGATGTTGTCAATTTATAAAAAGTATGTTGCTAATATATTGGAAATACATAACTTTAGAGACAGAACGTTTGTTGACTAAAGAATATATTATATAAACATACAACAATTATAATAATGTTAATTTATATATTTTATTATAGGTAATTTACAATTAATATACAGACTCAATAGAGAAAAGTGAGACCAATGTACAGATTCATAAATAAAAAAAATTATGTTTTAAGGAGTAATATTTAGGCAATTCACATGACATTTGGGCTATGAATATGCGTGTGTAGTAGATTAACATTAGTGTATGTTTCCGAGAGTCTCTGTAATGCCGCGTCGGCCAACCACCGCCGGATATAACTCTCGCACGCGCGCGCACATGTCAATACTTTTCAAAAATGAAATATTTTCTTGTTTGCATAACTATAAAAACTCCTAAAAGCGGTAGTAAATCAAACATACTTCCTGAAGTTCGATTGTCGTTACAAAAAAATGTTCGAATTTATAAGCTTCTAGACTAAGCTCTTAAGTAATCACTTTTTCCATTTAAAATCAGATGTGTTCTAAATAAATATAAATGTAATACAATTATTTCATGAGATTTTTTGAAAAAAAAAGGTCTTTTAAAATTGAAAATTGTAATCAACTTTCTAAAAAACCTATAGATATTTGATCAAAGAGTTCATAAATGTATAAAAAATTGAAATCTGACATTTCCAAGTATGTGTAATCTACTACCGCTTATTGGTCTAAAACAAATGAAAAATAAGAGTGCTGCGATCCCCTTCAGAGGTGAAGATAGTCGCTCAGATCAATGGATAATACATTATACTGAAATATGTACGTATAACCATTATAATAAACCATATATAACCATATCATTATAGTAGGTATACAATGTATAATATCATTTGGACTAACTGTATTCTTAATTTTTTGTTATACTACTAATAAGCCCATACCTATCATATAGTTAGACTACACCATTTAAACTACATAAACAACTATCACCGATGTTTTATTTTATTTTATTAGCATTCCTTATTTTAATTTGTCCCGATTTATTATGTATTATGTTACAAATAATTAAGTATATCATACATTGTACTGAATAATAAACTGTGTCTAATCGACAACTCATCATATTGTGATGAGCAGTTCACTTTATACCTAATATTTTATTAAATAAAGTTGTTTATGTATAGCGTATAGGTATTAATAAATAATTACACCTAAATTGTATCTAAATAATGTGAGCTGTACATCTTCACTAAATATTGATAAAAGGTACGCATTACAAACCGATTAATCTTTTAAGGGTCGTTACGGGTTAATTTAATCGAGCACCGACCCATAAATATTTTATGGACTCTTAATAAACGTTTTATATTAATTTTCAATCATTTTTTTTAGCTGTTTGTAAATATTACTTTAAGATCTACGGCCTGCCTATAGACAAGCCAAATTATTTTCATAGAAACACAAATCAACAATAAAAACCCATACCCAGCACACTACTCAATATTTTTCCTTTACAATGAAAATCTATGAATCATAAATATTTTGTATTAACAATTATAGTAACCATGACAACGAACACTTCGAAAAATCGGTCAGAAACAAATAACGTGTAACCAGCCTAAAAGGCAAAAACATATTTATAATTTATGTTAAAAATTTAAAAATAAATTTTAAATTTGTCTGGATGCATAACAAAATCAAATGTTAAGCAATGGCTTCGATACAATAAATTACGTTTCATATTTTTCTTATCATGTGACATACACTGCTCTTAAGTGTAATGATGTAAATAACATTAATATGTTTTGACTTTATTTTAATATTATTTATAATTGGTATTTTTTAAACAACAGTTCAATATAAAAAAATATTTAAGGAATCAAAAGTAATATCAAAATTGAATTTTCTCTAGTTTTATACATGAGTTTAAATTAAATAAAATTAATAATGTATATCCAACTATTGAACATTTAATATTTTTTTCGTACAAATCGATTTAAAATTCAAGATTATCCAACAGTATTTTAATACTGTTCATCGGTAGATAATAAGTACTTAATAATTATTAGGACTAGGATTTCGTTGCATTTGCATCTTTTTTCTGCAATGTTTGACAAGACGCTTTTCAAGATTCAAATGTGTTTCAAATACACTATATTAAAAAGGAACTTTCTTTACAATTATTTGCATTTTTCTAGGTTTTTGTTTAGGTTATTTTTAAGTTTCTGGGCGTTTTAAATGTTTTTAGGGTATTATTTTTTTTTTTTAATAAAAATATAATGTATAAACACACTTATTGTAATAAAATAACATTAAGTAATCTGGTATTTACATAAAATGATTCATAAAATATCTTAATGTTATCTCAATTGGCCTATAACTAATAATATAGATAGCCGATTATCTATATGTTTTGCCATAACTATTACTTTACAATAATATTATGTATTTTATTATTTCGTTCCATGATTATTAATAATATGTACAATCTCACCATGTAAAGTTTATTTATTTTATAAGCTTTAGACTATGAATTAATTTTACTTTATATATTACCTATATCATATTGATGTATTTGTGTATCTATATCTATGTATTTATGTATTTGTATTCATAATTATTTAGTAGGTATTGGAATTTATTTCTGTACATCACATAATAAATAATTAAATAATACCTATAAGTTGGTTTCTCGCTTTTATGAAAAATAATATAAAACAGTGTATAGATACACATATTGTAATAAAACAGCATTAAGTAATCTGGTATTTACAGAAAACGATTCACAAAATTATCTTAAGGTCACACATGCCAATTAGCCGATGAGCAACTATATAATAGATAGCCAATAATCTATGTGTTTTCTTATCGTGCAATATCATTGTTTCGGTGGGGCGTGTATTATATTTTAAAAGTCCGTTTTATGTAATTTTTAGTACATCAATTCAAGTATATTTTTCGATATTTTTAATGCTAATACATCGTTTTTTTCTGGCCCAGTTCAAAGCTGTGCGTTATAGACATTCGAACGACGATCCTCTACACATGGATCAAAGGAAGAAATCAAAATTATGATTGTAGAAATGTAAAAGTTATATATTTTTAAACCAAAATATAGAGAACAATTTGTTATGTATCAGAAACAATTCCATCAATAATATTGTGCAGCGAAATGAAAATCATAAAATTATAAAATCAATATATTAGTTTAAAAATGAAACCAGAACTTTGTTGCCTACCCTCAAAATTTCAAGTCGATAGTTCTAATAGGTTCGGCTCTGCGTTGATCATGAATCAGGAGGACACTTTCGTTCATATATACAGATCATATAATATAGAGGAGGGTATAACAGCTACGATGTCCTCGGTCGATTGACACAATTCGAGACGTAAAATTACGTGCAAAAATATAAACGTTTCACACACTTCGGTAGTTGTGCGTTGAGAAATCGTAACTTTGTACGCGTTAGCCTCCGTTAACTATAATACCTATCTGTACCTCCGATAAACGGATCGAACTCGATCGTTATACATTGGATCGATATACATATTATATATTACGTACCTACATCGATATCGAACGATTTTTTATTTATTTATATACGTAACCTATATTAATATGGGTATATTGCGGTAATATTTGGTTGCCTCGATACCGAACCGTATTTTTCTTGCGCGCTTTGGCTTCAGCGATCCATGATAATATATTATTATATTGTTATGGGCATAGGGTACCTATCCATATAGCGCGTGCAAAAGCAAGTCAGCCTGGACACGAGAACGCGGTGTATACCAGGGACTGGAACCTTGATGATTTTTACGGTTTCGGTTCCGGTTCAGTTTTCAGAAAAACTAAAATCTCGGTTCCCAGAAAAACAAAAATTTAGGTTTCGGTTTCTTTTTGGTTTTTAAAAAAACAAAAATAAAGGTTTTCTTTTCTTTTTGGTTCTTAAAAAATGTAAAATTCGTTGCCTAGCTGTTTTGGTTTCATACATGCGTAAAAAAATTTGTAAAGTGAAAGTATCGGTTCCGGTAAGGTTCAGGTTTTTAAATAAATTTAAATAATGGTTCCGGTATTAAAATTAATTTAAATAAGGGTTTCGGTGAGGTTTCGGTTCCAAATATTCAAAAGGTTCCGGTTCCAAAACCGGTTCTTTTCGGTAAGGTTCCAGTCCCTGGTGTATACACTGCAGAATAGGACGCCGGAGGTTTTCGTTCATATACCTACTACTTATACGGTATGAAATACCTATATATATACGTATGATATTATTGATAACTATCATCAAAGTTCAATCACCACGCACACCCTGTATGGTGCAGAGTATAGATATTGCAATAATATAATATTGTATTCTATACTGCTATAATAATAGGGTAGTTGCGATGTGGCGCATTCTATAATATTCCAGTCGGAACATGCATCGATGTTATATTTTAGTAATTACTAATTACTAATTAGTAAATGTTATTATTATTATTATTATTATTATTATTATCATTATTTTTATTATTTAGCCATGTTGCTGTTAGATTTGATAAACAATAGCGTTCAAATGAAAGGCTATTGCTATAGGTAGGTACCAACTATAACAAATGCATTGTTCCCGCTACCTCGTGTCGAATCGCAATATTATCATATCGACTAAAACAAGAGAGTTGAGTTGATCGCCGAATATGTAGTGTTATAGCACATACCTGTTGAATCTATGATGTATATTATACAATGTAATTTGTGTACTACTACAACATTATTATTATTATTATTGTTATTGTTTAAAAGAGGCCAAAAACCTCAAATGTATAGCAGCATTAAAATTATAGAACACGATCGACAATACAAATACATCATACCTGCATGATATACCATCTAAAATATTATTCTTGATATAATACTATGTATAATATACTTCTTAATTTTTTTTATTGATGATTTTACTCTGAGATTACTCAAAAATATGAAAAAAATGATTTCTTGTGAACGCGACTTGTGTATGTTATAATAATATGTTGTGCGTTGACCAAAGAGAGAAAACAAACAGTGCACTGACATCATATTATTGGTAGTCTATCTAATATACAAAGGTCGATGTTGTCGAATACAATGATTTCATAATAATAACATTATAATATACACCCAAAATAAAATCTTTATCAGAACAAAACTAAAGACGAAAGCAACGAAATGCAATATTATAATATATCTGATAACCTAACCTACCTTAACAACTTTTCGAGAGCCCCATAATAGGCTTGCCTAAAAATAAATTAGTCAAGATGTTCTTATACTATTATAATATACAATGCTAATTCCAGAAGTTCCTGTGTTTAATTTATTGGTGTACAGGTGTCGTGGAAAATCTACTTCTGTTTATAAGTTATTGTATGATCACTGTTGACTGCTATTGGCACACGAGCAGTAAAATATTCAAATCCATCAGCTTATAATATTATGCGTGTTTGTTTAAATATTACAACACTATTATGATAATAGATATTATTGACTGTTATATAACATTGTTTTTTATTCATTTTTATAGAAACCTTCAACTTGTTGTATAATATTGAAGTAATAAACAAACGAAAAAGATATTAATAATAATATAATATGATAATAAAACTCCATAGTATACATAGTTATGTGTTTTAATAACAATAAAAAAAAATCGTTTTTAAACTTTTTAAATAAATTCCAATCAGACGTTTCTCAATAATATATTCAAACTATGTACCATAATAATAATAATAATAATATGTACTATTGTACTTCATACTTATAAATGCATATTAAAATCTCTCGTAACATCCGCCATTCGCCCTAAATACCTGTTATGGGTTAGTAGTTAGTACAATAATAGTACCACTTATTAGTACCCATGAACTATAATATAGTACATTAATATTTACCTAACTAACATGATAATTTGTATTGGCGAAGGCGCGTTTGTATACGATATACTTGGTCTATCCATATATTTACCATGGCGATGTGGTTAAACGTATAGTCACTACAATTGAATATATTTTAGAAAACAGCTGATAGTTTTTTTGAGCGACAAATCATTTACAAAACACAATTCAGGAGTAGGTAATGATTTCAATTTGTCGTCGTTGTTGTACATGTACATATGTACATTTTATAGGTAAAACATCTGCAACCGTGTCAACAGCATATAGGTACCTACAATAATTCCGACATTTTCTTGGCACATTTATGTTTTTAAAATTAAATTAAGACCAATGAACATAATAATGATTAGTATTATTGTAGTAACAAATATTTCAATACCCAACACTTCAGACGGTTTATAAGTATTGAGGATTAAAGTCCATCTGTGCAAGCAAGCTCAATATATATTTATTTTAAGATATCATATTATTGTAATATGTTTAAATTTTAAGTACAATGATTTTTATTTCTAAAATAATTCATGATGTAAATATTATATAGTAAAGCAATAGGTATCTATATATATATTATATTATTTTACTTTTACATCAGTTCAAGGGCGTATTTAAGGGGACCACATGGTGCACATACCCCCCCCCCCGCCTCAATCAAGCGTATTTTATACTTTTTTTATTACTGAGGTCTGAGAGTATTATTTACCTCTCTTACTAATTAAATGTAATTTTTCTATCTAACACATGTATTTTGGTTATTTGATTATAATTTATAAAATTATTTTGGAGATGGAAAATATGAGTTAAACTTATAACATTGTATAATTTGAATTTTTTTTATGCTCCCCCCCCCCCTTCTACCTAAAGACATATCTAAATACGCCCCTGCAGCAGTTAATAATTTGTTAAAATGTTGGTTGTTGTGATATAGCAAAGACGTGTAGGTAAAATTACTATTCAGATTGAAAAATAACTACTACACAATTGTTGAGACTATTATAAGTAGGGATAGAAAACACAGGCACCTGCCAACCAATATCATTGTGAAACGAATGAAATAACTCTAACTGTAATATTACAGACTCATATAAATACATAATGTCATATAATATACTGATATTTTCATAATAAAAACATGTTATATCCTGTAGTATGTAACTATGAATATTTGTTTTAAAAATTACATTTTTAACAAGTCTAATAATACCAATTATGTACACAAAGCTTAACTCGGTATAACTATATATTAATGCATGTATGATATTAATTTATAAATATTAAATAGTCTATAGTGCATAAGGTAAGATATGATTTACATAGTTTAAGTAACTATAAATAATGTTTGTTTAATGAATACTACGCAGTGGACTGCAAAAATGTTAAATGTAAATAAGAAGTGTCACTCCGTCATTTATTTTTTTGGATCGTTTTCTTTTCCTGTGTATACCAAGTCACAGATTTTCTTACAAAATTGGCAATATCGCATATTTCTAAATAAATCTACGAGATTTTTAAAAATAGTTATCTACCTAAGTACCTAGATGTATTTAAGTTATGTACATATTATGTCCCTTAAACTTTTTTTAATAAAAAAATCATAAGTTGAACACCTATATATAGGCCATAGAGTATACGGTAAAATATATGGCCTAGAATTGACATTATTTAATTTGATTCGGAGATTTTGAGCAAAGTGAATCACGTATTATATTTCAACAACGGTGTATTTTTTAGTTTTTTTTTTTTTATTATACTTTCAATGTGTAGTTTTGAATATTTTTTAAAAAGTATTGCACCCAACACTTTATAAACATCCTATGATAACTACGTCGTTGTAAGTTCGAGGTATGTAAAATATTAGATCGTTTGCAATAATTAATTATCAATGGAATACAATTTTTAATAATATCAAATAAAATATTCCGTTGCCTCGAGCGCATGTACCTAATGTCTAGTCATTACTTTGTGCTCGGTACTGATTTTTTTAAAACTTAATTTTGTTCCTAATTACTTTAAAATTGTAATTATAACAAACTTATTGTACCATTTTATTATCTAGTTCTGCGAATACGACGCGATAGTATTATCTAAATTTGAATTCGTTTTTATTTAATCATCCAATAAATAATGATGTTTGATGATCACGTGAAAATAGTTTTGATAATGCACCAGTCAAAATATTATTATCTCGAATATGGTTAAAAAACTAGTCAGTACATGGTTGTGTTAAAAATATATACTACACAAATTTATTAGGAATTTGATATAATATATGATGGGTAAATATACATTGAACTTAATTGAAATGTATATTTTAAAGACCTTGAATTATATTTTGTAAGCTACAAATCTTAATAGTTAAAATAATATGATCTGTGAATTAGACATGGAATGTAATTTTAGATTTAATAGTCGTTAAATTAATTTATAATTAAATTTAAAAAAACATTCAGTTAATTGAATTTTGTGCACAACATAATATAGATAATTAAAAACCAATTAGGTGCCCATGTACATCTGATAAATTATATTTGGCTTTATTCACTTAATTGTTAAAATTATACATTTATATACGTAGTAGAGCGTAATAAAACACTAAAAATAAATTGCATATTATTTATTCCAGTTTTTGCTGAAATAATTACAAATGTACGGGCGTACATGATAGGCAATATATCAACAAATCTGTAATTAATATTTAATACTTAATTGTCGCTTAGTTATTGTTTATATGAATCCTAAATAAAACTGTTATATTATTACAATTTCTATTATAATTCCTATTTTTTTATGATATCATATGTTGATTATATAAATAGTAAAAATCTACCTCAATATAGTAGTAATATAGTTTAGTTACACATTTCTGCGTGTATTTCCCTTCCACTAAATTATCATAGGTACCTAAGTATAACATTTTATTTATCAAGCACATCAACATATCGAAAAAATCATTGAAAAACATTATTTTCTATTGCATAATTTTGATTACACATAATAGATTTCCGTCGACTTTGATCGAATATGATTTAAATTCGTTTCATAACTGAAAACGCCTACTATATTAAAATATATTACTATTACAGACGCGTTGATGTTGAACAACTGTTGTCTGGGTGTGCCCGTTAGTCTATTTATAATAATCCAAGTTGTAAACACAACAAAGGGTCCGTTTGAGACCAAAATGTATCGGTAAATGAATATTTAAACACGTCTTCCGTGAATGTTTACACTTTAAAACGTAGCTAATAATCCGGTTTCAAAATGTATTGTGTTTACATAATAATAATATAGCAGACGGACATGTTTAGTCCTTTGGTGGAAACAAAAATTAGCCTCATAGTGTAATGTAAAATCAGAAATGACATCATTACAAAAGCGATTTGATTGATGTTTTGTCACCTGCAATTCCGTAGGTATGTCTGAACTCAAGATTCTGAACAGCGACAAGAAAACTATCATTATTGGCTTTACTTTACTGTGATGTGTTTTTTTTTTTTTTTTTTTTAGTTGTGGTAAGAGCTGCAGTAAAGACGTGTTCCATTAATTTCATCACATGTAATACCTGTGGCCATATTTTGCATTTTGTACTGTAGAGTAGTATATTTTATGACAGTGAATTAACGCTCATTATATATCGATAAGTTATATCGAATTTAATTTTAAGAAGAATTAAACTGCATGAAATTCCAACATTTTTTTAGTGTCATTACGTTTGTTATTGAAACGAGTATGAATTTTTGATTTTTTTATTGCAACTATATATTTTTATAATCACATAACACAGCGGTAGGTATAGGTACAACATAAAAATATTACTAAAACCAAATCTCTGACATTTTATCATATACAATTGATCGAATAGAGGTAGGTGTAACATGTAAAATTAAATTTTGGTTATTTTTTATTCTGGCAGCAATATTGAGAGTTTTTTGCAAATCCCGGATAAAATAAAATAATGTCGTTTATTTTTGAATTTTCACAAATGTTGATGGTTTTAATAGCTTAAAGATTTTAAATGCGCATTTCCTTTGTTTCTGAATAACCGAACACATTGCTTTCCAAACATAAATATATTAATTGTTCCATAGTAAAATAACTTGCATTTTATTTTTAGAGCATATTTTGGAATTTAAAGGTGGGTTTTTATATTTTAAGTACCTAGAAACATTTTTCATATTTTTATAAGAATGTATAACATTTAATAACAACTACTTTTACCATAAGCTATCCCATAAAAAATAAAATAATTAAATATTAACTATTTACTTAGTCGTCATAATATGCGAGCTGATGGAAAATAATACAGTTTAATATATTATATAGGTAGTTTTATTTACGACTTGCGTAAATCGCGATAATGCCAAATTACGTTTGTATATAATACGATACGATACTAACTTATTAAATATGATAAATAGTTTTTTGTTAAAACATTTTTATTTAGCATTATGATTAAAATAATGTTAATAGTAATGACTTTCTTTTATAATTTTCGTAATACTATTAGTGCATAAAATTGTATTTTTTAAATGGATTTTTTTTTTATTTAAAATTAAATATTTTAATCGTAAACATTCAACAACAGTATTGGCTAATGTAATTTTTTTAACACTCAAGATAATTTGTGTAATATATACACTAGAAATGTCTTAAAACTCGAGAACCGAATTTTTAAAAACTGTTAGTTATATATAATCACATACAACCGATATAGGAATTTTTCTTAGTACACGCATTCGTATGCTAGCATGTATCGTGTTTGACTTCAAAACGTATATAGGTACTGTTATCAAGGAAAAAATGTATGAATTATTCATAAACCGAAAAAGGTATTTAAATAAACGTGGTTATAAAATGTATAGTATACTTATATATGTATACATACATACCCACTTTATGAACGACTATTTTATATTATTCTATATAAAATAGTTAGTGGACAAATGTACAAAAATCTTATAGGTTAGTATTAATTCGATTTTTAATAGCAGGTAAATATCTATAAAAAAGAATGTTAACCGTTTAAATTCCACAGTCATATTTAATTGGTTTTATTTTTCGAAAAATAATTTGAACGCTGACACAAAACGTGCGATGATTAAAGTTTAATATGCGTTCGCATATCTTACGCTTAGAATAACAAAATAACAACAACCGTCATCATCTCAATTAGTAATCACTATTCTATGATGATATATTCAAAATAAACAACGCATATTATTAATATTCATCGTGCTTCACTATTGTCTTTGATTCAATATATTATAAGCGTTACATTCGGGAAGAGAATTCAATTTTTTTTTTTTTAATTGACCTATTAAATAGCCAATAAGGTAAACATATAATATATGAAAATAAAAGGCGGGTAAGGGGATGTCGCTCTGCTGTGCAGTAGGTTACAAGCGAGTCCCTGCAATGTATATAGGTAGTGTTAAATTTGAATTAAATTATATAAAATCATTGTGATATACGAAAAAATATTCTGAGCGAAGACGATCTGTCAGCTTATAATATTACTAAGTATAGGTATATTTTATGGTACTATTGTGATTAAAGCAATTAATTTTAGTATTAGGCATAATCTACTACAAAAATAGGTAAAATGGATTTTTGCCGAAAAAATTACATTTGAAAATGTCATTGTGTGTATAAAATAAATTAATATTCTCTAAAAGTTTCATATATATGCACCAATGGTATTTTCAAATTACAACAAAATAACTAAAATTGTTATTCTTGGTTTTAATATTTAATTCCGTCCAAATTCGATTTTTAAATGTCTGTAAAAAATAACAATGTATATATGCTTTTTAGATTTTTTTTGGTTACAGTATGAACTTTGTTTTCAATTTTCAATCCTTTGTTGCGTATAAAAATTGAAGATTTTATAGTTGTTTAAATACAATAATTGATAATTTTCGAGATTTTGATCAATGTTGTCAAAAATCAAACTTAAAATGCTTCTACAAAAAAATAGTGACTTTTATATTTTTTAACTACCTATTTTTTATATGTAGTATCAATATACTACATATAAAAAACTATGTATTAAATTTTCAAGCCTTTTAATCCAACGAATACAATTTTATAGACATTTATAAAAAAAAAATGTAAACAGAATATGTCCGTAAACAGCGCAACACAAGTCAAAATGTTTTAAACATTTTATCAAGTACCTATAGGAATTGATAAAATAAACATATCATAGAAATTTCAAGTATCTACACTTATTTGTTTTTGAATTACAGCAAAATAAGAATATCACTACATGAGAAATCGAGTGAATATCCAATCTTGAAAAAATTTGAACTTCAAATGTTCATAAAAATTTAATTTGAATTTTTTGTAGACATTTTCTTTTTTTGATAAAGGTAGAAAAATGTATACAGAATTTTGTATAAGATTTAAAAAAAAATTTTATGAAAAATATATATATATTATCTAACTCAAAATAATTTTTTACATTTTCGTGATTTTTACGTATTTTGTCAAAATTTGAACTTTGAAATTTGAATGCAAATAAAAAAAAAGTTTATATATTTCAAGTTCATTGTAACAATATTTTAGAAGTATTATTGTATTACATTTTCAAGCTTTATTACACAAAAAATACAAATTTATTGACATTCTTATAGAAAAAAAAAACTAAGAAAATTGGAAATTGAAAATGTTCGTAAACAGTTCGATACAAATCAAAATATTTTGAAAATATTATTGTGTATAGAAAATGATAATCTAAATAACCAGTGAAAATTACATGGCCATTTATTTTAGAGTTACACCAAAATCAAAATCAATTTTATCAAAAAACGATTTTGCGTAAAAATTCCTGTTTTCCTTAAATTTTTATTTTGTTTTCCCCTGTTTTGAAAACTATTGGGAATTTTAGATTTTGACCTCCCGAATGCACCAACTGTGTTTACTTTCCCATCGAACAAAATACTGTTGATGAAAATCGAAGCAGTTGGACGGCCCAAACTATGATGAGACATATAAAAAAATACACACACACATCATTATTGTAAAATCAATGCATTCATCGTTATTCTCAGAATCTAAAACAATGCAAAAACATTGCGAAAAATTAGTCCATAATAAACTGTGGTTCGAACTTATATAAACATATAATCCCTGTTTGAGCACCTCCCGGGTTGGAATTTACCCTTTTTCTCCGTACTAAATTTCATCGCCGTTCATCCAGTTGTTTAGGAATGCATAAAGGACACACACACACACATACACACATATATAATCATCACTCGTTCACCTTTTTTGTTTTATTGATACATTTGACGTTCGTTTTAATTATTGTAAGAGGGGAGATTTAGTTATTTTTTTGATTTTCTTATGTTTATAACTTCACAGTGTCAAAAATAATTAAAAAATAAATTAAATATACAGTTTTTAATTCATTATCTGTTTCAATGATAGTATAGTTGTTCGTTAATATGGTATAGTCCAACAAGATCATTTTACAATGTAATTGATATCTAGTTAAAGAGTTAAAGAGTTTAAGAATGTTTATTGAAATTAAGCGTATATGGTATATTATGATTTTTGTCATGCGTGAATATTTGTCGAATGAATAAATGCTGAGTTCCATCTAATGTTTCATAATATCAATTTATTTTACTTGGAAATTATTTCATTACTATGCGTTTTGTTATTTAAAATTTATTTGCATCGAATAAATGGTTTTTTTATTTTTAATGATTACCAACACCCATTTTAAAATGTGAAATATAAATTCTCACATAGACTACGTGTATATTTATAAGTTATAACTTATAGATACATAGTACTTAAATGAAAACGGATAATTTATATATTTTTTTAGCAAATACACATTTCGAGTACAATGTTGTCACTGTTATTGTGGTCAAACACAGACTGAAACGTCGTTTCTGCGTGTACACTTCCTTTTATAGAAAACATATAACGTTACTGATCGACAAGTTATAATTTATACATTTGTCCCTACCATACAATGTCATTTTTCCTTAATTTTTTTTTTCTCAACAATTTTAATGAATTATTTTGTAAAAGACTTAAATCTCAATTTAACAAATGATTTTTTGATATTTCTATTGCTTCTCTATTATATTTGACTTTCGCTTATTTATGACTTGTTTTAATCTGTATTTTATTGTGTTCATATTATGAATAGTTTCTAAGACACGTTCTGCTATTGCAAGAGATTTATCTGTTTCCTGATTTTTATTATTCCTTATATTGTGTTCTCACATTATATTTCTCCTATAGTTTGACCTACATATAATTTATATTGTATTTAATTAATTAACTAAACATTATTTCTTTTTCATATCCATTGCATTTTGTAATAGGTATCTACCTATAATTAATGGTCATTTTTTTTTCAAATCTATTTTATTCTTGGGTTATTTATCACAATTTGTGCATCAGATAATATTCCAAACATAAATCGCGTTATAATGATATATAATATAATGGCAATCATTAAAAATTCATAAACAGTGAATTATTTTGGAAAATATATTTTAATTGTTTAATGTACTATATAGCTTGTAGCCCTGTAGGTACTATAATGAAATAAAATAAGAAAACCTGTTAAATATTATTGAATTTAATAATTCAGAACAATTAAACCATTTAATTGGTTTTACGATATAGATTGTGTTGGATAGTATGAATTCAGGTGATTTCTAAAATAAAATACTAGTTATATTTGATTAAGCTTTAAATACCTTTAATTATATTTATTCTATTGAAATTATACATTACTAAATACCTTACTAGGCATATTATTCTTATAGACAATTCCGTAATGAGGGTGGGGGCTTAAGCTCTTGATACCTCCCCTAAAATTTAAAATTGGTAATTGGATATTTGCATGTCGTGGACACGAATAATCGGCTTTAAAAAAAAATACAATCCACTAATAAAACATAAAAAATAAAACATTTAAACAATATACATAAACCATATCAATTTTTTTTTAAGACAAGCTTATAAATTTACAACAAGAAATAAAAAAGATAATATTATAACTTAATTAGCGGCGTAGCTTGCAGGAAAATACGTAATGTGATGAGACTTTTTAAAATGTTTAAACAACTATTCTTAAATATGAACCAACTTATTTTATTGTATCCTATGGTAAGCGTACCCACTCAAAAAACCCTAGCTATGGTAGGAACTGGTTAATGATAACTAATATTGTAGATATTCACTTTTTTCAATTATAAATACTGTTATCCGATTATATTTGAGTTATTTTTTCTGGTTGAGAAGAATAGGATATGCATGTTGGGGATCCATATTCTACATAATTTTAATAAGACTTGCACTGAATATTTATAATTACATTTATTTGTCTCAAGACCCGAAATAGAGTATATAGCTATTAATTATAATGCAACATAAATCATAATAGTATTAATTGCCTAATAATAATGATTAATGTACGTAATGTGATATAACAGATATACCTATTCATTATAAGTATTAGGTATGCTATTTTTTCAATTACAATATTTACTTTATTTATATTTAACTTTTTTTTCTATTTTATGTTTTTATTTGTTAATTTATATATATATATATTATGGAAGGAATGCATGAAACTATATCCAATCGATTTTCATTTTTAAATGAATAGATATATTTTTTTTTCATAATAAGTTATAAAATTATACTGCATTGAAATACAAATTATTTGAGATTTTGAAAAATAAATTGACTTTTAATCTTAAAGCAATACGGCAGGTTTCAATATTGAAATAACTTTAAACAAAATAGTATTTTGAAAATACCCAAGTATAACTGGATTTATGACTATTACCGTGGTATAGTATTAGGAAACACCACCTATAAGTACGCGTAAACAAAATGTAAAGCTATAGTGAATCTTGAACGAATCGTCTTATTTGAAGAAATGCTCTATATTAGTTATACGGAAGCGCGTGGGCATGGCTATAGGTTGCGATTTTTAACTTTTCTGTTCTTTGTTAGAAATGTACTTTTACATTTTAATCACTACTTTTCACTTCTATAGGCAATTTAAAATTATGTCAAAGCTCTATAGTAGTCAATAAGACATCAGAAAAAATATGATTGCAATAATTTTATTTTGTGTTTGGACAAAAATGTACTTAATTCCGGTCTAAGAGCTTGATATAAAATATGAATTATTTCAATGTTACCCACCATGTAGTAACGTAGCTTATATACAAGGCAATTTACCAAGCATATGTTACACCTTATTTTTCTATCGATTATGATTTTTTTTTAGAATATTTGTGTACTTTAAAAAATCTGTTACATTTTTAATTTATGGAGTGGTGGTATGTGACTATACATACTTATATTTTTAAACAAAAACGACACTTTTTTTACAGAAAATTGTCTCATGCTGATATATTTTTTGAAAATATTTATATAAAATAAAAAATACAATTCTAACGAGAGTTTCTGAGTTGTCAAAATGTGTATGTATATATAGGTACTAAGGATTACTGTTCGTAATATTATAATAGGTTAAAATATATATAAGTATAAGATTAGGGTATATGTATAGTTTGTAAATATTAGTAATTAATATTAGTATATAATAATATCGTTGTCCATTGAAAGGAAAGAAATTTGTAGATGCTCCGATCATCGACTTCGAGGGAGGTTTCTAGTAGGTAACGAATTGGAACTTGTTGGTACTTTTAGGAGTTCAGCATTTAAAATCCTCAGTACTTTTTTTAAATATTTGATAAAAACAAAAAAATATGAACATATTTTGTTTCAATCAATGTTTCTCATTGACCATTGACCGGTACTTACTCCAGTGTCAGAAGTCAAATGGGTATGGTGTTATTGCAGTGAATGAAAAAATGTGAATAAACGCTGATCTATATTCTGAAACCGCGTATTATATATTTTACAAAAATGTGCATTGCATTCTAGTCAAGTAGTGACTTTTTTATATTCTGATATTATCACGTTGTGTTAAATTAAATATTTGCAGCACAACCATAAACGTACCACACCACGACCAAATCCATCGCATAATGCTTAGAAGATAATCTTATTTATAATTTCTGTATAACATTCTATATATACATACAAACCAGCGCTGAAATAGGTGACATAAACAATAAAATATGCAAATATCTATAATAATAATTATATATGCTAAACATACCATATTAACGAAATATAAATGGCAGTTGATATACACTACCTATACGTAAAAACTGGCCGACCTATTTTTAAGGTATATGATGTAGTCGTGTTTGGAACCACCGAGATATAGCCGTGTATAAATTCTATAAACATATATAGTGAATATATTCAGCTTGATATTAAACCTTAAGACTTAAGTTGTTATGTTTTACGGACAGGACTTTAGTTAAGTATATTTTAAATGTATTCATAACAATCTACACTCGGAATAAATTATACTCGGACACTTTATAGTATCTATATATACTCGTAAAAATTACACTTCGTAATCATACTTAAACTATGGTAATTTCCACCGATTTATCATTATCGTCACCCGTCGATATTGTAATATAATTTATAGCCCTATAATTTAAACTTTATTATTTAAAACTTTCGAAATACTACGCCGGAGTTTATTCACAACGAATGAATAATAATAATAATATATTTATGATTATATTATAGCAATTTTCCTATAGTTCATACTATTGTATCGTCTGAAAATGTCTTCTTAGATTCGAAACCATTACAATAGATTTATCGGTAGGTATAACGTATACAAAAATAGCCGGCACATGCGACGGCCTAGATCTATTGATTTAAAGATCTATCTAACCTAATCATCGGTCCCCAAGACACTAGACACTTTTCCACTCTCAAACTTTAACCCAGCGAAATTCAAAAATTGTGTTATTACTACTTTTTGTGGTTGTATATAGTTTTATAATTTTGTGCCATTAACAAAAAATGTATTGATAGGCTTAGCAAAATAACAACTACTTATATTAATATATAATTATACTATAGATATACATATCATATAGGTTACTTGCACGTCATTATAATACATTGATCACCTCCGCAAGAAACATTCTCTAACATAATTTTATACTATGGTAGAAGCTGCACTTGTGCACTTGGGAAACATAACACTCATTCAATTTACAACTTTTTTCAAAATCATTGGTATGGATATATCAACATTTTAAATAAGATTACTAATAACTAAGTAAACACGTAAATGACTTTAATATATATATACAACCATAATTGTAACACCGTAATTTAGCTAAACAAATAACCTAACCAATTAATGTTAATGTTAGTATATAATTGTAGGCTAATAACTTAAAGTTGTTGCAGTTTTTACATTCAAAAAATTTTTTTTTGAAATACACTGATTCGAAAGCATACATTTTTTAAATAAATCTATTTCAGTCTATTATAAGTGGTTATATAAAATACTGAAACTTCACAAGAACAAACCAAAAACACCTAATATTAACTAATATAATATTGGTTACCTGGGTAATATATTATTAAAATTAATAATTATACTATAATTCAATAATTATTAGTAAAACCGAACGTATTATTACTACTATAAGTAGTCATTGAACTACGTTGTTCAAAATACTGTCATTTCACTAATTTCCCACACAATTTCCAAACTTTATCGCATATTGTTATCTATTCTATTATGCATTAGCTATTAACTTATTATAGATGATATAGATGTGCAGGAACTTAGCTATAGATTACTACAGATACTCGAAGGCTGAAATTTAATCGCAGTTTAACCGGAGCTTTAACCGAAATTTCCACCCCTCATAATAAAAGAAAATGTCGTTTAATTGCTGAGAGGGGGGCTGAGCTTACAACGCTTATCATACCTATATAGAATATAGATACAAGAACCATACGCTTTGCTCGTAATTATTAGTTCCAACTAGACAACTTACAACGTTTTACTAGCTAAAAAATGTAACCATAAAAAATACAAAAACATAATTGTGTGCCTATATATATCATACTCTTGGACATTTCAAAAGTATTAAAAACAGAAATTATTAAGTAATTAAATATTTGATCAAATATTGTTTGATAACATTTATGTAATTAGGTAATTATAAAATAGATTTTTATTACGTATTTTCATCGACGGCGCGACGCGGATGACTGCTGACAAAAAACCACTGAAGGTATTAAATTTGAATTTAAAATATAAAATTATTTTAACTTTAAATTTATGACTGTTCAAAATGATTGAAAATACATTTAAAATATTATGACAATATTATTAGATATTTACGCACCTTATTATTGCACGGGGGGCTAAGACCTGTTTGTTGGTGCCGATTTTTCCAAATTTTCTGCAATTCTATAAAATATGAAAATATATTTTAGTTGACACCTTAACTATAATACTTTTCCACTAGAAAAATACTGCCCGATACCTATTTAGCGCGGGAGACGTTTCCTACGGTATTATATATTAGAGGTGTTCCGGGTACCCGGTTATCGAGTCCAAACCGGGTACCCGATATCATATTCAGTACCCGACTAATACTCGTTACCCGGCGAATTATTAAAAGATGACTTGGACAGTACCCGGTACCCGATGTAAACCTACATTTTTACCCTGGAATATACCCGGTACCCGGCTTAATAAACCCGGCACCCGGGTTATTAATAATAAAAAAAAATGTGTGCCCGCAATCGACCAAACGAAAATATTTTATAAAATTATAATAGTACTAGCCCCCATGCTAGTTGTTATGACTATAAAATAAATCGTTACGTAATTAATAATAATACGTTTACCGATAACGATTTAAATAATAAATAATAAATAACAAATTTTAAATATTTAATTATTTATCAATGTTTTTACTTTTTATGCTTTATTTTAATTTTTAATTTTGTTTGAGCAAATTAAAACTATAAGTAGTTATGTTTGCAGACTTGCAGCTAATTTTTTATTAAGGAATTACCTATCTGCTATCTAGAGTGAATCAACCTATCAATTATTATGAAACTTGATGGTTAAAAGTTAAAACATTATCTGAGTTTGTATATGTGGGATTTTTACAATAATTCAGTTTTTAAATGATCCATGAGCATTTTTAATTTATGCTATATTATGCAAAACTTTCTAAAAAAATTAATTATCACAAAAAACCACATACAAATTACAAACTGATAATCTCCATTAAATGTTGACTCAGTTTTAAATTTTAACAGACATTATTATTTATTACTTGGCTAATACTCGGTACATGGTATTTAATATTTATGTAAATTATTACTTGACCAGTACCCGAGACTCAGTTTTTAAAAAAATTATTACTCGACCAGTACTCGAGACTCGGTTTAAAAAAAATTATTACTCGACTAGTACTCGAGAATCGGTTTAAAAAAAAATTATTACTCGACCAGTACTCGAGACTCGGTTTTAACAGATATTGTTACTCGACAAATACTCGGTACCCGGTTTATAAGTAAAAACTGTACCCGGAACACCTCTATTATATATCAACAAAAATTACCTCACAGCAAAACCTCTCACGCCTCAATGATAATAATATGTCGAATGTTGATAGTTTTACTTTCAGGTCGGATCAAAGACCGAATTTTAATTTGATTTCAAGTTTAAATAGTGCTAGAAAAATACGTTTGTAAAATAACAAAATATATCGTGCATTATTCAAATGCATAATATTTTAGCTTCTATAATAGTTTTAAAATTTTGTTAATCGGGCTAAGATCCGACCGGCAAAATGTTGTCTTATTTTCAAATAAAACAGAAATCAACGAAATCCTATAGTATTCTATACACGAGAGGTTTTCCTGCCGTGAGAAGTCGTGCTTTCGGGTTAAAAACGCACCGGCTCCGGCGCCCGAACACTTCTTAAAGCACCCTTTCCGATTTCCACGAATGACTCGAGTCCACGCACCTACATACAAACATGTCATATAAATTGAATGTACCACCGTATATTATAATATTATGAACACGCCGGGTCGCGTCACAGGCGGTGTACACGCGGAATGTGAAAAAAAAAAGAACGAAAATGCATATTATTATTGTGCGACGTATCGTTGTTGTTTTCGTGAGCTCGATTCGTCGTCGGCTTTGTCTCGTTTCGCGGGTCAAAAATAAAAATTAAAAATACACGCGACAACAGTACGTGAGCCGAAGGGTTGTGCGCAGGAATGGAAAGAGATGCACGCCGGGTACTTATATAATATAATATATTATACTGTGCAGGTCGATCGGGCCAGGTTTTTGGCGGCATTGGCCGAGACGCGGTGCGATAATGTGCACCGCGGGGGGGCGCAGGCCCCCGTTCGTATACTATCGCGATATCAATTCGATTCCCAGCTTGTGGTATTTTCCGCCGACAAACGTGTGCTGCCGCAGGTACCGCACGCGACTCGTTCTACATAATATAATATTATTATAACATAGTGGCACGACGGTCGTTATAAACGGGTGTTGTTATAATAATAATAATAATATTAATTAATAGCGATATCACTGTTGTATTTTGCGTGTCCCGTCGGAGAGGAGACTGTAGAGGAAATCGTCTCGCCGCGCGGACTGCAGAAGACAGCCTAGTGTTGGAAAAGTTCCTTTTTAAAAGGATCTCGTTCCGTTCCCCGTTCGTTTCTTAATGTTTTATGAACTCTGTTCTAGATCCTGGTTCCTTATTCAAACACGAACTCGCTCCAAATCTGGTTCCTCTAAAAAAAGAACTCCTTCCGATTTTCGTTTTTTAACTAATAGTTATTTGCAAAATCGCTGTTTTAAATAGTACTTTTTTTATTTATAATGTCAAGAACAAACGTAAATCGACTAAAATAACCCTATTCTCATACTTATTAACACGTACAAACAGAGAAAATTATATTAAAAATTTAAAGGAACACTGCGGTTTTCGTTCACGTTTCTCAAGAAAAAATTCGTTAAGAGTAAAGTAAAGAGTTACAAATTTTGAAAAGTGTGTTACGCCGCGAATAGTTACGAATGAGTTACGAAATTGGCCCGGGGTCGATCAGACGACAACGTCGGTGGCCAACTTCACGCACGTCGTGCTTTTTTTTCTCTATTTTTAAAGGAAGCGGTTCCGAAATCTGTCGAAAGAACTCGTTCCAGAAATCCGTTCCTTTTGGAACGAGTTCCTTCCCAACGCTGCGCCTAGCTCCGCAGCCCGGTAGCATCTCGCTGGAGGCGGCGGAAGGTACCGGCCGGGCCGCGGCATGCGAAGAGGGCACGGCGGCGGACCATCTGCACGACGCGTCGACGATGTCCACCGCCGCCGCCGCCGTCTACCGTAGCGTCTCTCGACGACCGCGTGTACGACAGCGACGGCGGCGGCGGCGGCGGCGGTGGCGGTCGCCGCGATGCGGTCGAGGTCACATTTTTGTCTTTGGCCGTCGACGCCGCGTCGGCGGCCGGTTTCGTGCCATCCTCCCCACCGCAGCGACGACGACGCGGCCGCGTACCGTACCACACGATATCGCCGCCGCCGCCGCCGCCGACGACAGCGCTCTCTCCGACGGTACGGAGAAAAATATAAAAAAATGATGATAATAATAATAATAATAATAATAATAATAAATGTTTGTACGACGTCCGCGTTATCACGTGTCCGCCGCGCCGCACCGACGGCTACGACCGCGACTACGACCGCCGCCGACCAGGACCGCTCTACTGGTGCTCAGTACGCAAACGGCCGCCGCCGCAGATTGTCGTGTCCGCCGCGCCGAACGACACTCGCACCGTGAAGACACCTCTCATTTGCGTACACGATATTTGTAACAATAATAATTTTCAAAAAAAAATCTCGCTAATTCGGTTTTTTCGCTCGCCACCACTTACCGTATACCGCACCGGCGCAGACGATTTTCGACCATGCGGCCGAACTCCCGCCGTTGACCGCGGCGCGACCAAACTTTACCGCCCGCCCCCCCACGACTTACCCCGTTGCTGCGATCGCGCTGTTTTGAAAACATAACATATATTTTTTTTTAATTCAGATCCGTTTTTTTTTTGTATTTTCGATTTTAAAAAATCGCGCACGTCACACGGCCGACGACATTATGACCGCGGCCAACGGGTTCATCATCGGCGACGGTTCTTGGAACCTGCAGATCTACGTGTCCGATCTGCAGGTGGAACGGACGCTGCGGGTTAAGGGCGATCTCCACATCGGAGGGGTCATGCTCAGACTCGTCGAAGATTTGGGTAAGTCGACGGAATATCAATATCTTTACGACTCAATACAATATACCGTATACCTACACGAAACCTCACATTACAAAAACTCTCACTTTACGTGGACCCGGTTACTGTACCTATGCAGGTATACCATATTTGGTAGTAGGTAGGTACAAGTAGTTGGTATTGCATTTTTTTTTTTTTCCAATAACAATAAGTATCGTTTTCAATGGTTCATAAACGTTTAGGTACCGTTAACTGACGATTTGAACATGAATTTAAATTAATTAATCGTTTATCACGTGAGTTATTGTAACTACCTAATAACCCGAAAACATATAATAATAATATGATCGTTTATATTGTAATACTAATAAAGAATATGTGATTGGAATTAGGTCTTCGATTTATATTAGGAATAGATCCGTTTCAAAACCATGCATCTATATTTTTGAATTCTTCCGCAAAATTAAAAAAACTTAATTAGATTATTAATCTTATCTTTTAAATATCCAAAGCTTTGAGTTTAAGTTTAAGACTTTAATTATACATTTAAAATGGTTAATAAACAAAAAAAAAGTTCTGTTTTGTTGATTTGATTTAAAAAAGAGTTGAACGAGACATGTGGCGCGAAATACGAATGTGTACGAATAATTTATACCTTTTGGCGCTAAATGCTAAATTTGGTCTTAATCATTTCTCTCGATCTCCCATTTATCTTCGCAACTATACTCAGCCAATATTATAGGTACTAATGATTTCAGTTGACTCTTATAAATATATAAATTTTTAAATCATTTTATGTAACGGGGTTTAATTATTATTTGCATTTAAAAGTACTTAACTGAATAAAGTTACAACGTAAATTTAGGGTACAAAAATGAAATTATCAGATTGTCTCGAGATTCAGAGCTGGTTTAATACCTAGGTAATTGATATTATTATAATATTTTCCTCTGATTTTCAATCATTGATAGTTATTAGTTTATAACCTATAGGTTATAATCTATACATAGATCGAATTATATAGACTAAATAAATACTGAATACAATAAATTGATCCAAAATGTATTTTTACATATAATTTATTTCTTAACATGTAATTTATAATTTATTTGATAATAAGTTAAATATGTCTTTTTTCAAATAAATATTGTTTATAATATTAATCCCAAAATAAATATAAGATTTCTTCAATAGACGGACCTCGTAAAATTGTTTTACTGCATTGCATGTTTCTATGTTTGAGATTTATGTTCATTTTATTGTAAATCTACCAATCGCTATATAGCCTATAACTTATTATGAAACAACTTCGTAGAAACGAGAAAAAACAATGCATTCGCTTTTATTAATTACCATTTACCAATGTTTCAAATATTAATATCTGTCATTAAACACGGTTTGGTATTATAATACATACGTGTATCTATCAATATAAATAACCATTAGTAAAGTTATTACTTATTACTTAATAGTTATTACCTATTAGCTATTACAGTATTACATAATGTATTATACTTATTATAATGTTCTACTCCGAAGTTTTTGCGTTTTGTGTATTATCACTAATTAATAATTATTATCAGATAAAATATAGTCCTACTTAGAAATTGTACACGATCGTGCATGTAGTATTTTCTACGAATATCGATAATAATACAACTATAACAATATTATTATAGTTGCTACCATTCATGATATTAGTATGAGTTATAAAAGTTTTTATAAGTTATATGAATGTGTGGCAGATTTGAATTTGAAGACAGTTTTATTAGGTCGCATAACAGTTTACAATAATATTTGATTTTTTTATTATGCACTCTACCAATTCAATTTTTATTTATTTGTATAAGTATATTTGTTTTATATTATTCCCCTACTTACATACTTGTATGTTTATCTTTGGTTTCCGTTGTTCCTACTCTTGAATTATTATTATTATTGTGGCACTCGATTAGTAACCGATTGTCATCTACCATAACTGGAATCGAATTTGTTATGCTGGTCTAGTCGTTAATTTGCTTTTTTGGAATTATGTTTGAATCAACATAAATTCGACTTAATGTACTGTGCATTTAAAAAAAACAAATTCGAATACAATAGACTCATAAACTCGTAGTATACACATGTATATAATTTAGCTTATAAGTCTTAAAATGTTTTGACGGCGCATGTTTAAAAAAAAAAATAAAAAAACAATAAATAATTATTATATGAATATTACCTGTATAGTTGTACTTATAATAATATTGTACTTTATATGCCACCAGTAGTTTATTATTGTCTACTACTATGGTAGTGATATGCAAGTTTTTTTTTTGTCTTTATGGTTAGTTAATTTTAATTTGTTATTACTGTATAATATTATATATTATAATTTTTCTACAAACCAAAATTTTAATTTTAAAAATAGATTAAAATTGTCAACTATTTCATAATTGACTTAAATAATTTTGGCGTTTCTTGGACAAGCCTCAACTCGATTAATTTTTTTTTTATCTTCACTTCACACATCACAAATTAGAATTAGGCACGTGAAATAAGCACCTTCTAAATAGTGGTTGGACCTGTGCTCGGCACTAAAGAATGAATTACAAGTTACAACAAAACATAATACAAACACTTGTTAGCATTAATACCTTATCTAGACTGTCCAAACAATGTATATATTATATTTTCTTGCTGTATGCGCGTACCTATATGTGCGTTCAAAGTCAAGTTGTTTATTCATTTTATGACAGAATGTTTAAAAAAAACAACTGAAAGAATGCGGAGGGAAAATACGTAGAATTATGTTAACGGCAAGATTGATTGTAGACTGAAAAAAAACATGCAAAAATTTAAATCTGCATGGTCAGCTCTCGCCTTGTTATTATTTTTTTTTACATACCAAAAGCCTGCGTGTACCGGCGGTACGTGTTTATTTTCATTATGATAAATTTACGACTTCTTGGTCACTGCGAGCACGCACCTAAACGAGAATATACTGTTATATATAGCTCCCCCGCGGTAATAACGATATTATATTGTTAACAAGATATTTTTTTTCGTTGTTCTCTCGTTTTATGATCCATTGCCGTCAGTGTCAACTCTTGACGATGACAACACGATTTTCTCACAATAATTATACTGTTTTTCCAATCTCGCATCATCTTGTGCTCTACAGTACAATAATTAAAGTAAACACGCGCGGTACTACAGCCATAGGAGGAATTTATTGTTTCGTATACGGGAAATGAACTAACCAAACATCATAAAAATAAAAACAAATTTATATTACTAGACACTAGTTACTATGTACTTTAGTCAATATACCGTTAACCATGTTTGGATTGCTTAGAGCACATATTTGGTCGATTGCCGTAAAAATGTGTCGACCCCCTAAAACAGAAATAGCATCTATGCATGTTAAAGTTTTTCTTAGTTAAGAATCATACATGCGTTTATAATATACATATGCCATTTTACAACGCCACCTACGCCACCGAGGGTTTTTTTTAAAACTATTTTATCTTGACTCTATTTGGAAATGTAGTTTTTACATTTTAACTTATTATTTTCTATGAGTATATTATCACACTAAGACCAATTAATATACTATATTTTGGTTTTGTAGTATTTCCGTAGTTTTAGTTTATTCGTGGAACGGATAAAACTCACAAAGTGCTGTATACTCATAAAATATTCACATTGCATTAGTACAATATGTCACGTAATACATGATTATTTGTATTCAACTTTAATAGTCTTTAAATTTTACTATTTTTTTTTATGTTTAATTAATTATTCAGGTTTATATAAATCGTGTGTACCTACCTAATACCTAATACTACTAAATTACGATTACCTAGTTTTATGATTTATTTTTTTGTTTAGCTTAATTTAGCTTATTACTTATACATGAAATATTTAACTTGTTATATTTCACTAAACTTTACTTTTACAGATGTATAATAATTTATGGTGTGTAGGTGCCTACATGTTTAATTATATTGTTCTTATAATATTTAATGCAATGATTGCTTATTTAATATTGTTTATTCGTATTTGTATATGTTTAATCTACATTATTATAGTCTATAGGTCCATTATGATAAAATAATTTACATTTCGAAACTATAGTATATGATCAACGCAGTGCACAATGTATAAATTATGCGACTACTTATATTATCTTCCCTTCTTTCCCTCATTTTATATGCACCTTTAACAATATATAAAACGTATACTGTCCAAACACAACAGATGTTTCTTTTTGTCCAATGTGTATGCATTTCTTAATGAATGGGATACTAATTTGTTTTTTTTTCGTTAATAGCTAGATTTACCTAATTGGTACGTTTGTATAATACAGTTTATACAACTATATTATATATTTATATGGGTACAAAGACTATAATAATTTGTAAATATTTATTTATTGATAAAACGGTAGGTAAAGGTTTTTGTAATACGTATAAAATTGTTATAGACCTACATTTTGAAGAAAATATTAAAAAGTAATAATCACTCAAACTAGTATATTTTATGATTAATGCTGTGATACTTTCATAACGATTGAAATATCATATATAAAAATAAAGAGCTTGTATTTGTATAATATATAGAGATGAACAAAGACGTCATTTGTTTTATAAATTATTATGAAATTCCCTGAGATGTTATGACTATTTTGTAGAACAAATTTATTGTGTCAGGAATTGGGAACGCAATAATTTCATTAGATATTACAATTTTTAACAAAGATTTAATTTTCTTTTATATATCTACTACGCTAAAAACGAAGTTATCGCAGGACCATCTCATGTCACGTGTCGGGTGTGCGGGAGTCTGTGGGAAGTTATCTTTGAACAAGGATTGATTTTAAGTGGCGCCCCGCGCCAGGCGCCGTTTTAATGCATTTCCACTATATTTTTTTCCTTACTCCTCAAGGGTGTTTTATCACTCGAACGACCCTCTTCGTGTTTGTGCCCAAACACGGAAACTAATGCCGTAAAAAATAAAAATCAGTCTTAATTTTCGTTTTTATTTTTAGTCTCCCCTCGTCGTACATTGTTGTGAACGGGCACTTTTACACAATTCAATTCTAAAATCATATAATAACACTTTACAAATCTTGAATAATAAAATGAGCATCTTATTATTATGTACACTATAAACACGTCAAACTTCATATTTTACGGCATATTATCAAAACACCGTGAGTATTTTATACGGTATTATTTTAAATTATATATTTGAATAATATATGGCTAATAGCAGGCATAAAATGTAGACAAATTGTATGAACGGTTTAGTTTATAAATAAATAATATATATTTATTTATTAAATAAATTAGTTTCGCCGTCATGAAAAAAATAATAATATTTTTAGTAGTTTTAAAAATAGCGTGGTTGTGGGACTGAATAAGAGAGACGCTCGTATATATGGTATATTATATACACACACACATGTAGTAGTAACACTTAGATGTAGGAGATTTGGAGATAAATAAGTACTCGTATCACACAAATTACATAAGCACAGAAATCCTTACAAAATACATTGAAAAAGTTGAAGAAATTCGCCTGCTTGAAACGCTGTTTAAAATAAAAATTGTGCAACGTTTTCGCTGTTATAGTATATAGTAAGTCGTAACTATTATGAATCCGAGCGTTTACTTCAATGGGTTATTGTGGGATAAGACTCGGATACGGCGAGACTATAATAGGCGATGACTAACGATAAACGCAGTACGCGCGTATTTCGCCAACAGCCGGTCGGGAAAGCTGAAACAATATAATAATATAATAATTTGCTACAGTATATAAAAGGGCTAGTCACCGAGCGACGTTTCCCATTTCCAAAACTGTGATCAATAATTAATTACTATTTATTATGTATGCGTTGTGTATTGGCCGGGACTTGGTGATATTATTGTTTATGAAACTATAATATTCCGGATTCAAGGTGACGATAACTAAAAACAAACGCCACGCTATGAAATAAAATAAATAGGCAGCCTGCTGCAGGCCAGAGTTGCACCGTAGGTATATAAACCCGTCGAAACGTATAGGGTCCCGTGTACATCATAATTCATGGTAGCATAAAATATTATAAGCGTGAAAATAATAATACTATTAACACATATTATACCATAGTATGTATAACATAATGTAGGGTATACATATATACCTACAACGTATAATATATAGATACAGACGGGAGTGGTAATCTTCGGTCCGATTCGATCTCGTCGGAAACGCGTAAAAAACTGGCGCGCGCGCTTGTGTATATAAAAAGTGGTTTTTTTTGAAATTATTTTTTATTCTCGTTTTCTATTAACCCTATCACCTGTGTGTACCTACGACGACGACGATGACGACGACGGCGACGGGCCCAACCCACCGCCTGCACCGACACATATACAATAGGCGCACACGTATACCTACTAATACAATAATAAATACACGGCCGTTACATCCGGTGTTCAGTGGTGGGGGGGGGATGGGCGGCGCACACGTTTACTTACACGCGTTATTATATTATTTTGATTACGATTATTGTTAATGCTGTAAAGAGTTGACGCGGTGCGACCGTCGGAAGGAACACTATACGCTGTGCAGGCGCGAAAGACGCACACAGTGTCCGCCTCCGCCGGAGACGATTCTACGTCGCAGCCGCGTACATATAGTTGGAGCTGTGGCTGCGGCGGCGGGCGAACGCGTTGCCGCGCAGATGGTCGTTAGCCATACATAACACAATAATATTATATTGTAGGTCGTTGGAATTTCGAAAAACCATGTTGGCCGGGTGCAGCCGGGGCCGGCTTACAGCGCGGGCAATAAATATCTCATCGGCGGGTTATATACGACTGCCGCCGCTACACATGTATATTATATATAATATGTGTGTCGTACCGTACATAATAATGTATATATGTATTATATATCCGCCGACACGCTACTCTGCGGGTGCGCCATGTGGTCGGGATTATACGCAGTCGGTTTTTCGTCGTATATTTATTTTTTTTTCTGAGCACCCCTGACCACCGCACGGCTGTAAAAATAAACCTTAACCCCCAAACTGGCCTAACTTTCCCGCCATGGACCATATAATATAGTATACGCGACTCGTGTCGTCGTACCGTCGCGGTTGTCGTCGTCTTTCCCCGCAAGTCCACACGTTTCAGAAAAGTTTCACCCGAAAACATGGCCATCTGGCCATCGAGCTGTGACGATTTCTGACGATGACGACCCACGTAAATCCACTGAACTGCGGCCCCGTCGATCATAATGTATCGTATTATATATATATGACTGTGTGTATACCTATATTATATATATATATATATATATATGAACATATTATTTATGTGTAATATTCGTTTGTGAGCCGCGCCGCGTCCGTGACCGAGAAGTATATTACTCTCGACCCGTAATTCCTTGCACATTTTACACTCTTGTATATGCCATAAAATAATATAATAATAAATAACGTTGTGCTACCGTTGCGAGGACGAACCGCATTCGGAGGCACTCGGTTCACACACACTGGCGGGTACCTGCCTATATGTACAACATAAATGTACATTATTATGATATAATATTATAATGCGCGCTCCTGTATACGGTCCAACGAATCCGTACGTTTTGGATAAAAAAATGTTTAAAATGTTTCATTCAAACGTTCCTCTCTCTCTCTCTCTTCTTCACTATTGATGGTGCATTACGCTTCATGCTATGATATATGATAGGAATATAATATAAAATTATACCTATACAGCGTTCAGTATGGCTTTGGAAATAAAAATACAATAATGATCGACGTCATTCCTACGTGGCTACTGTATTGGCCGTCCGGGTTAGTGGTATAATACAATAATTGTTGTACACTTTAGCGCTTTACATAATAATATAAGAATAAGTCATCTGTAATGTACCATTCTCGGCACACGTGTACCGAAATAATATAATAATAATGAAATACGGTCCCGTCTTGTATGTATGAACCGTTGAGAGTTCCGCCGAATGTTTCCAGTGAGGATATGCACCGCGTGTGTTGGTCGGCCAGCCGGGGCGCACATGACCCGCACAATAGTCGGCCGACCGATGGGGTTATGTCGTTTGTCATTATTATTGTTATTGTATTGCCCAACAGGTTTTACGCGCAGCGCCGTCCCCGCGGCATTATAAAATATAATATATTATATATACGTATTATATTAAATTAAAACGGTGAGTGTAGTTGCTGCAGTGTCGTGCTCGTGAGAAACCGTGTGTGATGTATACACTTTATATATAGGTGTACATACGCGCGGCTCTTCATATTTAATATAATTGGGTTTGAATCGAGTCGAGTATACCCGGCGTAGGGGATGGGGGGTGAGAGTGCGTGTACTGGTCGAAGGGGCGAGCGGGGATGTTGCATGCACGTGATGGGGTTTAAATTAGAAGAGTACGGAGTGCAGGATTAGTCGCATACCCCCATATCGCGTAGTCGCCGGGATGGCCTGTCATTGCTACTACTGCAGCAGACGAAAGTCATCATCGTCGTCATCATCAACACGCCGCCGCCACCGTCTCGACCCCGAATTACGACGAGCTCAGTGTTAGTTGTTTTTTTTTACGTACAAGTGCCACTACGTTTCAAAATATAAAAACCCCCCATCAATAACGTGTAAAAACGAAAAGAAATTTCCGACAGTAGGTAAAGACACGATGTACGTGTACCCATATAATGTGTACATAGATCGTATGATATGTGACGCAGCTCTGTCGCGGGCATTTTTAAAATCGTTTATAAAATATTTTATATTTTATATATTTTACCCAACGCGATATTATAATGTATGTGCACCGTGCGCACGTCGAGGCCGCGATATATACTTGCATGGCGAGTTCGACTGTAATTTCGGAAAATAATTTACTTAATATAATACCTGTATATATTATAATATTATATGTTCCTCGGCGTAGTACTATGACTGCAGTAATGTGTTAGGGTATGACTACTGCGATTAATTAACTCGTGTGCATACAGACGAATAATATATTATGTTAATCCGGCACAGTCGTGGATAATATTAGAATAAATAATAATAATACTAAAAATAATAATATTGTATAAACGCATAAGGAATATTTACAGCTGCCGGTTTGTTGAAAAGACGCGTATTTGAGTTGCTTACGTTTAACAGTCACGAGTCACCCTCGGTCGACTCTGGATAATTTAATTATTTATTAATTGGAAACTTTCGGTAATTTGAAGTAACTCTCGTTCCCTTAAAAATATCACATTTAAGTACACTCGGTAATTCGTAGTACTATTTTAGGGAAAACTAGCCGTCAACACATACGTCAATATTCGAAGTTCAATACTCGGCAGTTCTAAGCAGTTCTAAGTATATTCACAATAATGTATTCCTCATAATCTTTATCGTTAATACTTAATATTTTACCTTATTATTGTGTATAAATTAAAAATTTAGCTTAATATTTCCGAAAACTATGTCGAAATGTTATCATAGGTACGACATTTTTTTTTGCCTAACTCAGTAATTCGAATTGTTTGCTTGCCCTCTTGATATTTCAAACCACTCGGCAATTCCAATCTTCGGTAGGTAATTCGAAATTTTTCATAAGTCCCACCAGTCGGGGGTCGACTGTAATATTATAATACATAATAATATATAATGTTGTGTTTTGAAATCGAACAAAATTTTTCTAACGTTTGTTCCTTTTTGCGGGACTTATACCTAGGTATATACCTAACCTATAACTGTTATAGAGATGTAATTAGCTTATTACAACTGCTAAAAAAAATGAATACCTGCTACAATTATGAATTATTATAAGATACTTGTTTGCTTACACATTGTACGCGGTCACGTCTCGTTAATCACTCGGGCAGCGATGTTTAGCACGCAATTCACGGTCCCCGGGTCCGGCACTCTTTTTTCTTGCAGTATTTAACATATCATAAAAACATTGGAAATTGTACATGACATTTAGTAGTACCCCTCGAACTGGTTTTCGCCGAAATATGTGTGCGAGTGATGACGATGGTCGTCCTGTGTATAATAATATGATATACCTACAACAGTGTATACATTATAATAAATTTATATTACGTATGGTATAAGAACGATTTAGCTATTTGTACGCAAAACTAACCCGTCCTATTTGAACGCCGAACCGACCGCAGGTCGCGGCGATAGGTCCGACCCGCGACCGAGCGGAAAGACGTTTTTATTTTTCCGTTCGACGTCTCCCCGGCTTATAATGCCTTCCACCGACCACCGCGGTACGTAATAAGTAATAACTAATAATATATATTAAACGCAATATACATATACACATATTACACGATTATATATCATTAATGTGGCATTATAATATACCTACATCACTATATAGTTATATTAATATATATAGTATGTACATAATAATTACAACTCGCTGGTCATTAAAAGTTTTTTTCATTTCGTTTTCTATGTACACCTACCGTTAAGTAAATAATATGCATAACCGTATATTATTATTTTTATTTTTATGACATTAATATTACTAAACATCTTGTACATTTACGAACGCCGTCGGTGCTTAATAACCGAATTAATTTCTTATATTATACATTATATACAGTTCAATTAACCGATTATTATTATTATTATTATTATTATGACGTGCATAACAATGTACCACATATTATATTATACATAATATACCTATATACGACGAAAAACGGCGCCGTCGCGACTTTATAACAATATATAATTGGTCTGGACGCGTCTACATACACGAAACGTTTTACGAATGAACAAAACACAGACGTCAAAAATTGAAGGAAAAAAAACAAGTCGCGTATATCGAAAATACATGTAAGCTACGACGTATAAATATGTGTCCCCGACGTTTCAATTTACATCGACACGTGACCTGCGCCAGATGTTCAGCAACCATGTCCGCGGTATATTATTTTGGTACCTAGTAAAATATTAACCAAGCAGAGTCGACTCTGGCTTTTTCGTTTAGAGCACGGGGCAAACGGAATTCGTTTTCGAACACATTGCGCTTTGTCACCATGTTTTATGGGTGCAGCCGGCTAGTGTTATTGTGAGTTGTAAATTATAACTTTTAACTACCTATAGGCATACTGTACGGATTATAATTAATATAGGAAGGCCCGTCATCGCGGTTACCCTTCGCACGCTCGTTGGTTATAACCAATAACCGCACAACCATTGACATTATAATGTCAATAATTAGCAATTGCCCATTGTATTATTATCGTTATAGTTGGTACCTACGTCAGTATTATTTATAGGCACATAACATTTCATCATTAATACGATTGTACTTTGATACGGTTGAAAGGAACACGAATTGTAAATGTCATATTATAATATGTTATTATACTATGCAAATATGATACATTGATACCTATTATAATATTATGTTATTCGGCGTTTACTGACGAGGATGCGTCGACAGGATGTTGAATGTTGATATATATCGAACGTTGCAGGTTATGCGATGAATATTATATTATAATATACGTTGTGGTAGATTTTATTCGTTTTTATTGCCCAGGCTACGGGGTTAAATTTAAAACCGAAAGAAGATCATGTAAGAGATATATCGATATCGAATCCTGCAAGG
The DNA here is from genome assembly GCA_027563435.1 of Nasonovia ribisnigri. Classification (NCBI taxonomy): domain Eukaryota; kingdom Metazoa; phylum Arthropoda; class Insecta; order Hemiptera; family Aphididae; genus Nasonovia; species Nasonovia ribisnigri. The sequence goes on from JANEHU010001580.1 coordinate 82,712, forward strand.
CCACCGAATGATATATTGCGAGACATCGATACGGCCTCCCGCAATTGATTCGTGAAGACTAATTAATCAGTTCGTAAGCAATATATTACGATCGTGATTATCTGTGGGTAGTGCGGGTACCTAATTCATAAGTAACGGTCGTTTTTTATGAAATTTAACCGTAAAAAAGTCTGTACAGTGGTGTCATAATTATACGTAGTATATACAATATACGACGAGGGAGCGATCAGAAATCCATGTTACAAAAAATGTGAGGTTATCATAAAAAATTACAAACGATAATATAATACGTTTCTTATGAAATCTCCGTAATTTTTGTAACACGAATTTCTGATCACCCGGTGATCCGCATAATATTATATACGTTATTATTATGATACAGAATAATGTATTATATTATTATAAGAAAAAAAAAATCGATAATCTCATTTGTTAATATGTTTTACTGTAAATACGAGAAAGGTCATTCATATATATTTTTACGGCGTACACGTATTCTCTCGCACATTACTTTATATTCGGCGTGTACAAAGTACTTAGTTAGCGTTTTTCTTTTATTTAAAAAAAAAACACACACACACACAATGAGGTCAGTAGAAAAATTAAAATGGGTATAAGTGATATAGGTAATTACGTCAGGTATATTAAACATTATACATAACATACAATTATATATTATTAAACACGATGTCATGATGATGATGGACATGAAACCTGAAACATGATAATGTTGCTTACAAATAATATTTTTTAATATTGATTATTCAGTGTACATTGACACTAATATATTGACTGTTCTGGTTACCTAATTAAAAAAGTTTAATCGTTTCGATAATATAATTTATTGGCATTAGCGAAATATAGTATAATAATAGTATATAGTAAACTTATACTCTCGCATACATAAAAGTGCTCGTAAAAGTGTATGTTCGATATAGTGTTGATCTATTGGGGATGGTCAAACAGGTGGAGGGCATATCTACTCTCGTGACCTTTTTCTCAATATACATCAAATAAATAATAATATGATATACTTTTAAAAAAATTATTTTATAATCTGATATTCACAATGTTTTTTAGTTCATGTTTTTAATATAATATATATATATTATAATTTATAATCCTTAAACTATGCGCTCAAAACGATCAAAGCGCGTGTTAGAAAATCATCCTCGTCCATCCCCTCGACAAAATCATTTGACCGCGCCACAGTGCAATCTATTATAATAATATCGTCGACAGTATATCTAATAATTACTATACCGATGTCGCGGCGGGCTTCCGGCGAGTGCGACCGACGAACGAACCACCGTCGCATGTATAACCACCACCGCGGTCTTAAAAGTCACGACCGTGCCCTTTCGAACGGCGGCCTTATTCTCGTCGTACGTCTAATAATATACTACCGAGAACGACAACAGAAGATGTGTATTATAGGTATCGCTTCCCCCGTCCACGCGGTATATACAGTCGTGGATGTGCTGCCGCGTTTACCCGGGATTTCCGGTCGTGCTAGCCGGGTCATGTGTCGTACCGCACCGCCGCCGCCGCCGCCGGTACGGAACGAACGTATACAACGTAAATTATAATAGTAAGTGTTTGTATATATGTATAATAATGTGTATAATTATTTGGAACACACTGTGTGTGTGTGTGTGTGTGTGCACGGAAACAAAGACCGTACGACGCGCACGCACTAAACAAAATACAATATATTATATATACCATCGAGGACGTCGATCACACGTGCTGCGGCAGTTGTCCGGATTGCCACACGCGTTTCCCGTCACCACCACTGATGCAGCAGTCGGCGTTCGGCGTTGTAAATCTCCGGGGAATCTGTTTTCGAAGAACCCGAAAAATAAAGACGTCCGATTATTATTGGAAATCCGTGTGCACAGATGTCGGAGCAGATTTTTATAATACGCATATGTAGTATTAGTACAGAAACGTTTTCGATTTACTCTCGAGAAGCGCATCATATGGTCTCCCATTTATAAGACCCAACCTAGCCCAACCCAAGTCGTGGAAAAACGTATATATATATAGGTTCAGAGAATGTGGTATAATATTATGATATTATTATGGAGTATACAGTCTCCCCAATCCGAGAGTCATCGGGACAATACACTGCAACAGCAGCAGTGCAGGTCGACACTATAGAAAAGTCGAAACTATAATATTATTGTAAACGGAAAAAAAAAATCATACGTTCTCTTCTAGGTAGGTCTAGGCTCTTCTAAGGCGTCCGAATAAAATGTAGATCGATTGAGACTTACCATATGGTGTTGTACAATGTTTCTTCCCGGATATTGATGTCCGAGGACACGTCGTCATAACTGTCACTATATATGTATATGCACTGCACACGCACTGTCGCATAAACCTATTTAAGACATACATTCGTATACTTCTATATTATTATTATTATTGTAATTATTTTTGCACAATGCATTTTTGTCTGACGCGAAGCAAATCGAAACTCATTCACAACTCCTCCTTGAATGGCATTAAAATTGTATACAAAGATTTTATACACTGTAATACCTACTGTAATAATACAATATTCGCCGCATGCGTTTGACCTCTGCAGCGACAACTTCCTCGGGCATTATTTTCAATTCCCCATGATATTAAAAATGACGTGTGTGTGATGGTTTTCCGTCATAATTTCGGTACATTATTACGCCTGTACGGTTTCGTATACGCGATTAGCTTTTATTTATTTTTCATTTACGCTGTTTTTGAAATTAATGTTCAGCGGGACTAAATTCTTTATATATATTATTCGAATAATCTTACATGGGAAAAAAAAAATGTCGATGTCGAAAACAATTAATAGTTCTTTCTTCGCACGGTATGCGTTTCGGCCACGTGTACGGTTCCCAAGAAGTTATAGCCATTTTGGGTTTCCGTATATACATTGCTCGACGTTCCCGAAGAAGTAAAATGTTTATGTAATGTAATATGATGTCGAGGCGTTATTATTTTTGGTGATCATAAACAGAGTCAGGGTTGGGTTATTACTTATTATTTTTGTCCCCATATGGCGGAATGTTGTTTTTGGTCATCGTACACTCGTGTGTCGAAAAAAAATTTTAAAAAAACGTTGCTTATTATTAACATAAACAATATACAACAAAAATGGTGCGTTCGCACTATGTATATTATACTATAAAGAAATCATTCTATTGCATAGACGCCGAATTGGTTTTATGATTATTTCGTAGGACGAGCACATAATATGTTTATATAAAATTCTAATGTAGAAATATATTTATTTGTTACATGGGCACGGCATTGAAGCCATAATTAAAGCAAATATAATATTGGATATATGACGTATATATAGTAGGTATATACGTCTGTCGAGTGTCGTGTCAATCGTTCACTACCACCGGGCGGCCCATAAGTGATCTTCGCTCAATTTTTTTTTATTCCACATATATAGACACATATAGGTACCGCGTCGAACTACCGACCAGTAAACGGACGAATAGATGTTCTATTCTAATTGATGTTAAATTTTCATAAAAATTGTTGACACAAAATTGTTTTAAATATGTAGGTATATTATATGAATTTTATGAAAAACGTTCGGCTAAAACAGCTGCGCAGTTGCAGTCTCGCCGATTTGTTCTCATAATATGTAATACGTATTATATAATATAGGCGCCAAGGTACTTAAGTACGTACAATATATATAATTATTACATATCATATTGTTATGTGTGCGCGCGTGAGTGTAAACAAATTTTATCACGGCGGTAATATAATATTATCTTATTAACGTTGCTGCAGTCGCGCGTGAACGGCAGAGATGTCTATTACGCAGTCCTTTATATATATTTATAATATAAAGTGCTTGCACGCCGCAGGTTTGAATCCTCGTCTGCTGGTCGCGTTCTCCAAAACGCTTTTCGACATCGTCTGTCGTCGCGGTTAATGCAGCCGCAGTTTATCGGAGATCTCACATAGATCATAGATATAGTGAATAATGACGACGATCGTCTGCCAAAAGACGGAGACCTACTACTATGCGCGGCCGATGTTTTCTTCAAATTAGACGCGTATATAATATTACTAATAGGCCGGGTCCAGACGGAGACGCTTTGCACAGGTCGGGGCGGCTTTTCTTTGATCTTTATGGACCGCAAGCCTGCGATGGTCCGAAAATTCGACCGTGACAAACGAATTTGTGACGTCTCGCTATATATGCAGGTGCATTGTGCAGCCCGGGAAATGATACTTCCCCAGTTCCAACTGCAGCAGCAGGATCCGGCTTTAGATTATCATATTATACCTATATTATTATTATGATCACAATTTTTGTTTCGATATGTTCGTAAATTATAATATCATAGTATTAAAGAGAGGTGTACGTTACACGGTAGCAAGTTGCAGCCGTATCGTCATAATGTATAATACATGATGTAGGTATATATCGCCTCCTCCTTCACCGACGAAGTAATTAAAATTAAACCTTCGAAACGGTACATACAGGTACATACGATATTTAAATGTATAACGTTATAAATGTATACTGTACACAAGACCGGTGGAAGAAAAACATATTAAGAGAATATGAAGAAGAAAACGTCCTCGCGCGCAGTGCCGCCGCGCACCGTATCCGCTGCACGGGCGTTATAATATAATATTGTCGCCGACGACGATCGCGGGCGCGAGTACAATAAAATATTATATAATTTTATTATTGTTACGATATTAAAACAACATCGACAACAATAATGATAATGATAATACGCCTTCGTCGCCGCCTCGTACACGCCTTATTGCCGCTACGGTTATTTTTTTTTTTCGGGGGCTCTAGCGCGCATTCCCTGCGTCATATGACGTATTCCGTACAATATATACACCACACGAGCGTGCGTTATTATTGCCGTTACTAACATTATTATTATTATTATTATTATTATCATGACTATGATTATTGTGTTTATATGTATATTGTACGAGATACCGACCATATGTTTGCGTGTATATCCAATATCCTGTCCTGTGTGTATGCCGTACAAGGGATATGCCGCGGCCGCGGCCCACGCGCCGAGCCGCTTGCATAACTTTTGTCTCGTGCGCGTAATTCGAAATGTATACTGCGGCACACTCACACAAGAACCTCGTCGTCGTAGCTGGTATATTATTATAATATTATTATTATATAGGTACCTGCAGCTGTGGTATACATCACATGAATTCGTAATGATAATATTATGCCGTTCGTTCGGGTGTCGAACTGTGTTGCGTGGGCACAGGCCTTGAGTGTGTGTGTGTGCGTGTGTGCGTGTGTGTGGGCCAATATAATGAGAGATAGAGACACCGAAACTCGCGTACAACAAACTGCTGACGGTAAAAAGAAATTCGCAAATCTCCAAAAAAAAAAATAAGAATAATAATATTTTTTTTACCATAGGTGCACCGGAAATTGCGCACGGCGCACACGTCCGGTATATACGTTTATAATATATATAAATACTTATTCCGCGTACGTCTCCTCCTATAACGCGCCGTGGATAATATATAATGCTGTTGCATCGTTCCTCGCCTCGCTCGTCGTCCCCCGCAACTCGCCTAGGCGGGTCCTCGCCGAGACGTGTATGTAGGAGTTATAATGTTATGTTGTATTATGCATTATTATTAATATTTATCGTTATCATTATAATGATATAACGCGTGTCGGCCAGCAGCGAAATACCTAACGTGAGTCGTACATAATATTATATATACGCATCGCGCGCTGGAACGATGATTTAATAAATAATAATAAGAATAATAATATAATAGAACATATTATCTCGCGTTTGTTATTTTAACGCCGCCGCTGCAGCTGCGCGAGGAGCGAGGACGTGATAATAATATATCGTTTCGTGTCGTATATAATATTATTCAATTTCAAGACTACCGGCTATACCTCTTCGACCGTATAATCCGGCGGAGTTTCGATGGATATATATATATAATATAGTATAATGGAATTAAACGTATAAAAAGTCGTCGAAAAGTTACGTGTCGGCATAATAATCGTAATAAAGTCGTCGAAACGACGACGTCTCTCCGTGCGTGTTGTACAATCATTTTGGATTCCTCCCTGTGGATTTGAGTTGTGTATATATATAATAAGAGCAAATATAACGAATATTTGTCTAAATAACTTATATTTCTGAAGTCTGTGTCCAGTGTTGTATAATATATAAATTATTACATTATATATATATTTCGTTATCGTCGTTGGTATTGAACATTTTTATTTTTATTTTCGGGTCATTCATTTTATTTTATTTTTTTGTTAATGATTTTTTAATCGTGATTTCAAATTCTAATGTCAAAGTGACGTAATGCATTATTCCACAGAATTATTATGGTTATCAAAATATTATTATACTGGTTATTAGGAGGTATACTGAGATGAAGGATGAATAACACTTAGAACTAACAACATTTTACCACAATATATACAAGTTTAAATATTATTTTTTTTTACATTAATTGAAATGTGCCCACTTATTTTATATACATAAGTATTCTTTACAGTTTACAACACTGACTCATCTCGTCATGATTACCATATACCCATATTATATTTTAGGATAAGTACCTACCTACCTACCTACTCGCAATACATTTGATTAGGTATTAAATAATTGTTCTCAATATAATTCAATATATATTACAGTGAAACCTCCTTATAACGGAATCGCTTGGTACCAACTGATTTCTCCATCATAAAGGAGTTTCCATTATAGGGAGACTAAAATATACGAGATATAGGTTATTTGGTATTATTGTTATTTTCCTCTATAAGGAGAATCCCGTCTTTTAGAGGGTCCTTTATAAGGAGGTCTTACTGTATGTGTTAGGCAATACAGCGATGAATCGACTGCTACTGTTATCTACTGTGAAACGTAATAATATTATATTTTATCGCTATGGTTCGTCACGAGAATAATATTATGACAAATTGCGTATTATAAAATCGCTCGTTGGCAAAATTGACAACAACGATGTAAACTCGTATAACTATATGTATTTATACCTGACACGTGTGTACATTACACGCCACCTTTACATATACAAACGCAGTGTGTAAACCCAAATAATTATACGATTATGTACATCGTGATGTATCGTGATATATTATAATATAATTGCGTATATACCTATTAGTTACAACGAAAACGGTGTCATCACCGGCACTTGTTATCGCGTCGCAAATACAATTTTATTATAATATTATAGTGTTTGTTTTGCGCGTGATTGTGAATATTTCATTAATTTATTGTAATAGGTACTTAATAATATACATTTTAGTCCTTCGGCCGACGTTTTATCGTATAAACCAATTATTCGTGTAATATTGCAGCATAATATTATATTATATGAGTACGACAATATGATGGCTCGTGTATGCAGATAATTACGCATCGTGTCGGTGGGATGTATATTATAATGCAGTTATTATTATTATTTTTGTCATTATGACGGTGCACCGTCGCTTTTTTCTGTTCCGATAATAATATTATTGAGTTATAAAGTACAATTATATATTATTTCGTATACCTACCTACCTAAATTCAATCGAAAATAAGTGCCTGTGTCTTGTATATTTGTGTTTTGTTTTATCCTCAACACCCCAAACACGACTTTCGATTTTTGTGCGAATTATAAAGAACTGGTAGATTCGTCCGAGGCGCTAACTTTCATATAACTTTCCTCGAAAACATAACATTTCGATATGACATATAGGTACCTACGACATTATAATACAATATACAAACAGTATATAATGTGCAGCTCTTCGAATCGATTAATTTTAATCACTGTCATCAGACCACCACCGATGTAGGAGTTGACGTTTCATTAATCGGACGAAGCCGTTATAAGGGTAGGTTTAGTAGGTATATGTAAAGAGTGTAAATCTAGAACGGCCGGTGTGCATCATTCCTTCCCAGTTCCCGAGGACTATTCGTATACAATATCAAATATTTATGTAAAACCTTCACAATATAATATGTTCGTCAAATTATGCACCATCGTCCATCGGACCATTTTTGTATATAATGGTGGTACATTGTTGTACGCGAGTATATATAATCATGTATATATGGGCAGCGACTATTCCGAGATGGTCGTGTTGAAAAATGAGAAAAAAGAACCGCATCAAAATAATGAAGCCAAAACATTTGTACAAGTGTAATAGAAGACCGACTATATACGAAGTTATATATATTATTGTCAAACTCTATTTCTCCACTTCGTCGTGCACACCTATTGTTTAACCACGTTGTTAAATATGCATAATGAATGTTATTATCATACCAGGTTTGTTGTACAAACGAATCGTTTACTATAAAGAGGACAAAATATAAGAAAAATGAACACAAACGAAAGCATAATTTATAACGGTCGGAAGGAAGTCCATAATAATATCGCATTATTATAATGTGTATATTATGTTATAAACTTGACTATAATAAACGCCCCTATCACGCTCCCCCCCTCTACCCTTGAATGATGCTTGTCGTCAGAGCAGAGCCGAAGTTTGCTGCGTTTTGGAGAAAACGTTCGATAAATTTGAGACGGTCGACCGCACAAAGCCGTCGTCTATGACCAAACCATTACATTACGAAATCTAATAATATTTAGTGCGTATATAAAGCTACATAATAATATATAACATGATGACGTACGACTGTATGAACAATAAATCGCATTTCCTTTTATCGGTCGCCGCGAACTTTCAGCTCCCGCAGTACAATAATACAATAATATTATTATTCATGTGAAACTCTTCGATCCGGAAACCAAAATTGCCGCGCGTTACAATAATATATTATACATCATTTCGTGGACATATACGTGCAGTGTGTACGTAAGGTACGTGCTCGACGAAATGCCCTCTTAAAATGGAAACGATTGTTTAACTATATCGTAATTATTATAATAATACCCTTGTGTGTTCTAATAACGAATTATCACGCGAACGGTGTTTTGTTCGCTGCATCGGTGAAACGGAGTTTGTTACAATGGTCCGATTGTTAACACGTTGTAGTCGTTTTCCTTATACATACAACACGTATACACGTATACATATATATATATATGAAGCCGCCGTGTGTGGGTCCGTGGTCTAAATATATTTGGAGCCGTCTTAAATATTGACGTATATTACGACGGCCACGGCGAGTGCCTGTATAGATGAAATTCCACAGCGGATTGAATATTAAAAGTTCAGAAACGTTATATTATGTAACAAACAAACAAACACTTACACACGCATTGTGTGGTGTCGAGGACGTCGGAGGGTGTACGCAGCTCATCTACGTAACATTGAAACATGTCCGTACTTATATGGTATTAAAAATTTGAGTATAAAGTGCTGTATAAATATAATATAATATATAGTAATAGTAATTATTATTATTATTATTATTGCTGTTAGACGATATTTTTCGGTTAGGTAAAGACGCGTTAAACAAAAAAAAAATAAATGAAAAAAAAAGGTACACCTATACCCTCGGTCCGTGTTGTTATTCCAGGATCCCGGTCAAATACATTGTACTGCAGTGTTGTGCATATAATAGAGTCGAGAATATTATTATTATTATTATTATTGCCGCTCGTGTTGTGTACCTATACCGTCTTGCCGTGCACGTGTATATTAGGTACGTTCTCGGAGATTCCATCTCGTCGTGTCCGTCTAATGGAATCGTTTTCAGACGACCCGCCGAATGCGTCCGGGGGAAGACTACTATTCCTTTATATTATACACATACACCTACCCCACATGGCACATATTATACACGTAATATTTATATATTACATGCATCGTTGGCTGATTCGCATCTCGGACGTGCCCGCAGACCGCAGAGTGCCTTTTTTATGTTTCAAACATCGCGGCGACTGTATAAATAATACTTCGGCCCGTATCACGGTATCATCACGCGTTCAGAAACAGTACGATTGTTATTATTAGCCGTGGTTAATCATTAATTAAATTCGTAAAACGCACTCCGGCTGCTGCCGCAGACGTTTTCATGGGAATACGTGTGTGCGGCTAGACGTATTTTTGCCGTGCATACTTATGGCCTCAACACCGGAATGGGAGAAAAATATCGATATACCTCACGTTTTGTACTGCACATGCGTTTCAAACGTGGCCCGTAATTCGCCGATCAAAACAAAGGAATTAATAAAAAAAAAAAAAAACCACGAGATAAAGTGTGTTTTATGGTCCTCTCGTTTACTTGTATGTTATGCGCACTTAACACGAGTTACGGTGCAGGACCAATACCGCCTACCACGTACATGGTATATCATACCTAGCTATGATATATTGTATTTTTACGGTCCAATATCTGTGTAGAATTTTCTTTCTTGTTTTATAGGTATACACTATAATATTGGTACGCAGTTGCATATTGTTTTACGCGTGTACGCGGAGAAAAAATACTAAATCCGAACCCGTATATAGGTATATAAATATATACAATAATATATATTATTATGGTTGATTGCGGTCCGATACATATTACCTATATAGTTGCTCGTGATAATAATATATGTAATTCAAAGAGCACATAAAGTATAACGACGTACCAGCTATATATTATTATTTAAAGCCGTGTAAACCGCATCAAGTAAAACCCGCACATTAGCTTACCATTGTGTACCATATACACAATAATATGATATATATTTATGTATAGGTACTTTATACGCAAACAGTCGCTGCCATATGTACATACTATATTAATTAGTATTATAGTCGACAGAAGTTTGCCTTGAGTACCTACCTATATACTTAAAATTCAATAATATATAAATATAATATGTTTATATTGAACGTGAATCTTAAAAAGTCACAATCCAGTAGACGGACATCATCGGACGATTAATATTAATATAGTATTTACTTTTAGTATGTATACGATTTTAAAATTGTAAACATGTTTAGAACATAACATTAATTGCATCATGTAGACGTATTTTTTTCACTTGAATATCAAATAGATTACTGTCTTACACGTCGTCTGTCATTTAAAAAAATCTATACTTAGCGCTTCCGTTATTTTTGTAACTTGATAGTTTTAACATTTACAAAAAAAAACCATTCGGTATCCACTCTCCAGGTATATATATTCGGGGCAAGACGACGGGACGACTTCATTTTGGCACAAACACATAATATGCACCGACCATTTTTGTAGATGACGTACGACCCAAACATTTTGGCATAATAATATTATTTAGGTGAAGGTTTTCACGACTAAATGTCTATTTATGGACATATTCGCCCAAATAAGTGCCACTTAAAACTTTTGATAAAATCGATGCAGAGGAATCGTATAAAAGGGAAAAAATTATGTTTCCATACTATGCTTGTATATGTTATCGTATATTAATCCTCATATATACTAACATATATGCACAATGGAACTATGTGGCGCCTGGGCGGGTTCAGAAAGAATAATAAACTTATACACTGTGTTTTGACAAATACTATGATTTAGTCGTGTTCGTACGGATAAATCACATCATCAACAATTAGCCAAGGCGTCGAGGTTTATTATTTGACTTTACGTGTGTATATGTATATAGACGGTGTTCGATATACTGTTAAAAAAAAGCCCGTCGTAAATCAACAGAAAACTCGTTAAACGTATTATAATATAGAAATATATTATGTTGTACATCAAAACAAGATTTTATTATCATATTTTTAGGTTTTTTTTTTTTTTTCAAGAACTTTTATTGCGCTGCGAGTTTTTCGACGGTTGTCTCATTTCTTATTCTTTTTATCGACGCTGTTAATTGACAAATGCAATTACGATAATGTGTTACAGCTATACGGTTGCTGTATACATATAACACATAATATTATATTTATCTTGTAGAATGCGTTAAAACATTTTACGTTTTTGGCTTTGGTTATCGGGGTTGCGATATATACTTAGTACGTACACATTTATTTATAACTATATCGACACACTGGATATCGTGTAGGCGTTGAATATACCAATGCGGTGACTAGGAGAGGTTTATATAATACGTGGGTAATATAAAATATGCTTTTTACGATTTCAATAATTTGCGAAAATCACACTCGCGATTATCAATAAATTATTTTACGCCCTGCAATGATATTTTGTGTATACCTACGGCCTACGCGTTAGAGTTCTACGAAATACGACTTAAAAAATATGCGTACACATGTCTAGTAATGGTTATAAACACGTAGTATAAAGGTGTTCCTAAATTATGATGTATTCATAAAAATGGTGTTATACAAATTAATTCTCGTTGCATCATTTCGTTTTGTTGAAAACTATAAAGCTCATTTTTAATTTTTAGTATTATAAACCACGATAATAAACTGAGTATAAAAAAAAAACATATTTATATATTATATTATGCTATTATAATGTCTTTAAAAACGATGCAGATGTCGGCGTGTGAATAATGCACACTACCTATTTACAATTTATTATTAATTATTAAAATAAACGTATTGATAAAATTTATTTTGCGCTAGAGTATAGGTACCTACTCGTATTGTGGTATAATAGTATAAGCTTGTAATAATATTATACACTTTATTTATTGCGAAATGTATTAATTACTGATTTATGACTATTATAGTTGATTTTCAAATTACGCATATATTATATATATATTATATAGTTACATCTCAAACATTACTAATCCGAGTCACCTATAATATTATGTAATTAGTACACACAAGTAGGTATACCGTGTCAATAGTGATTATACATTCTGCAACAGTTTGTCCTTGTCGAGATAAGACTTGACGCACGTTGTACATCAGGTGTAGGCACATCATCAGAAGAACAGCGACAACCTGCGACAAGCCGTGATCGATGCCGCCGGTCGTGGACGCCGGACGGCCGTCGATTAGCCTTTACCTATATTGAATAATTGTGCATAACGATAATGCGAACATATATAGGTGCAGATAACCCGCGCCAATGCCGTTTTATTCGTTTTTTTGTTTCTCGCAATCGAAAACTTCATAAAAAGAACCGGTGGTATACGCGATCAACAATATAACATTATTATGTGTTCTGTAAAACGTGTCGATTCGAAGACGAAAATAACGACGAGTGGATGATTTTATTTTATATACTTTATGCAATATTATAATGCGCGTGTGCAGACATCGTTCAGCACACATAGGCACACAATAAAATACATATAATGTGTATATTACTTATGTATACTAGTATTATATATTATGATCGTTTCGATTCATCGCCGACGACGGCGGCAGACGGCACGTGTCCCGATGTGGAAATAGTTATCAATAAAAATAAGGGAAATCGCTAATTTTTCGGCGCGTGCCGTTCTGATGTTATTATTACTATTAAAATATTATGTAAAACGAAAACAGTCGAAAAATCGCCGAACGTCAAAAGAGAAAAATTACCAAACAAACTTCCCCGCGAGCCGAATTAATTTCCGCTCGAAGGTCGTGCAGTTGTATCCGTATAGGTATATAATATTAATATATACCGTTTTGTATACCTATATAACAATATTATAATGTACGCGCGGAAGCAATTTATAATGTTATTCGTCCATATTATACAATTACTGTCCGTCGACGTATTTGGACCGGAGTGTGTAAATTGCACTGCGGTTATATTATATTATTATTATTATATACACACTGCAGGTGCAGCCAAAGTTAATCGAGTGTTTGTGTTTAAAAAAAATAAATTAACAGCCATTAATAACATTGTCGTCGGCTTACTACAGAGGCGTTACGTGTGTATGCGCGTTGCGGGTACGACACTATATAATATTATTAAAATACCAAATGCGAGGTCCGAGCATTGTATATTTTATCTCGATGGTCGTGACGCGCAACAGAGCTCTGTTCTCATACACATAGAGGCGATCATCTGACCGAAAACGGTACTATATAATATCGGGTACGAAATTCGGAAGTTTTCTGCTCGCACTGTAGCTCACCATAATCATTTAGGAGTTACGTGCCCTGCCACGGAAGCCATATTATGCCTGGAGTTGCGGTGGGGCCTATAATTACCCCTACTCGTGATGGACGCCCGTCGGATATCATAATATATTATTATGTATACTATGATGATAATAATATATGATGTTTGCTTCGTGTTTGGAGAGATGATTGTTTTCGCACGAAACGTCGATATTGTATGCTAATATGATATAATGTATACCTATAATACCACTATCACCAGTCGTCTGAAAGAGTGACAAGAAAACTTGCAGAGTCGTCCCGAAAAACCTTCCGTATCCAACGCGTTCCGCGAGTGTGTCTCAAGACAACACTGCGAGTTTCTGCAAGTCACTGCGCCTGTTCGTACGCACAAAAAAAAGATCGTAGTTATTGTATAATATAGTTATTAAAAAAAAAGTTTTCTTTTCAACGCTGCGCCTACGTTTTCCGCTTCCTTTGTGACCGCAGCAGTGTAAACCGTCACATAATCGCGCAAAGTTCGGTGAAACCATAGAAGAAAAAAACCACAAGCTGTGCCTATACGTCGCGCTGTTGATCTGGAACGAACGAAAATATATTATTATTTGTTTTTTAACAACGAGTCATTCGCTATTACACATTTTACACCTACACGAATGTTTCTCGTAATGCCTGTATATAGTTACGCCTAACGGTAACATATTATAATAATATAACGAGTACGGAATACCTAATCTGAATATACCTATCGTACGGCCGACTTCTATATATATATATATATATATGAAAATTGTTATTATATACACACGACACACATTATAATATAATAATATTATTTTTGCAGTGTTGTAGTCTTTCGAACTGTTTTTTCCCATCTCTCTCTCTTCTCTAGTTCATATAATATCACCCACGTTCTGATATTTCATGGATATTATTATTATATCATGCCACCGTGGCGTTCGGCTGGTAGTCGTCTGCAGCCGCAGTCGCAGTGTTTCGACCGCCTTCGTCGACCAGCAGCAGCCCTTCTGACATAACGCACACTATTCGATTCGTTAACCTCCGGATTAACAAAATGAACCCTCTGCGGGCCCGTCCGTCGACACAGCGCACGGAATCGTTTGTATAATATTGATAATTAACCGAAACGTTTCGCTCCCCGCATCACCCGCGGTCCGCGGTGAGCGCGCATCAGAGCGGCAGCGGCGTCGCGCCACTATAATGTTAATATATTATTATTATTATTGTATAATAACGATCGTTTGTCATTGTTCTTAATGACGAGACAGTTTTCTTTCATTATTGTTTTATATTATCATCATATCGATAAACGAACCGATGATACGACGATGATAATGTGCGTGTACACAATAATGGTCCATATATTTATTATTATAATGCTCGCGCACAACATCGCCCGTCGATCCCCCGCACCGTGTTCCCGCTGCTGACGAATAATAATTAATATCCAATAAACTGTCGTGTGATGTATTCAGTATTGTTTTATATACACGAACGCCGGACACCGTCATCTCTATATCTCCGACGAGTGTGTATACATCGCGTATAATATATTGCTATGGTATTGTTGATGGGCGAGGAAACATATTATTATAACGTGTAAATAATGTGTGTGTGTGTAATACGACGATGACAATGATGTATGTTACCGATGAGACGCCCCGAACTCTCGTCGTGTCGTAGCATACGTTATTATATTTCACCGACCTTAAAAAAATCGAACAGACCGTTGAAGATAATATAATATTATTATTACTATTATGTCACCTCGGTTTTATGTAAGCGCGTGCGGGGCCGTGCGGTCTATCGTATTTTGCCGACCGATATCGTTGCCCGGTGTCCACCCACCGCCGCATCAGCAGCTGTCGGATATACGGACCGGAATCAAAGTCGTACTCTGCGCGTTGTTTAGATCGACTTTTATCAGAGAGCATTGCCCGTGGATATCACCGTTTTCAATAAACAAATATTGCGTGTACGTACAGGTTACCCTATATAAAATACGCGATGCATCATTAATGTTATCGATACAGTGAACCTAACTATAGAATAAATTATCTGCTATAATATTTGATAAAAAAAAAAAAGCTGAACGGCGTGTGTCCTGAGTGGAGTCGAAATCAATGAAGTCGAAATTTATTCATTCCAAACAAACGCACACATACACAAGTAAAAAGTTATTTATGTACATACACATCCGTTGTGATTATAATTGCGGTATACCTACCTATATATGTGTTATGTAAAGGTCAAGACAAGCGATGACACACATCACGCGGACCGTAAAAGGAAGCGTGATAATAATATAATTATTATAATAAGACTATATATATTACCTATATATTATTATTATGTACAACGCTTATGTACTACTTCGTATCTATATAGGTGCCCGTTATCAACACATAGTTCACTCGAGTTGATTATGCATTACACTCATATATACCTTTATATTATATATGTATAAATATACGTGTGGGACCGTGGGCATATACTTATATATCTGTATAATAATAATAATGTATTATTCGTGATTCATCATCATCATCACAGTATAACATATGGTCGACTCGTTGACCTCTAGATAAACCAACCACCGCCTGTATTATGATAGTACATACCGCGATCGTTTATGCGTGTATATATATATACACACACACGATTTAATATAATATCAAAGTAAAACGCTCTACACGTCCGCAAAATACAATCGTATATATTATCATAGTTATATAAATTGCCATTATTTCACGAACGAGCGTGTCTGTATACATATACTATATAGGTACCTATATAACCTATATTATGTAGGTACAATATTGTATACCACGTGCGCCGAATTGGTGTGCTGCAGTGCAGGAAGGCGATCGTACTAGATGCTGGACGGGCTGCTCGGTGTCCGCCCGAAACGGCACTCACAAGTCAAAATCGCGAAAGTTCGTCGTTTAACACTTCAGATGTCCTGCCGCCGTGTCTGCGCGGATAAATTATGAAAACAAACGCTACTAGAATTAACATTGTTTGTCTCCGGTATTATATTATATGCATTATTATGACGTATATGCTGTGGATCCACTTTGCTCTCGACGGACATATTTTTTACATTTTTCGTGCTGCCACGAAATGATAATAATATATACCTAGGTATCGTACCCATATATACCTCACGGCAGAGAATTCTTTCGCCGAACCTACGCATCGCATACCTACTCTACCTCCACACGTCTACCTAAAGACAGTGTGCGCGTCTTATAATAATGCTGCCGGTGTCGGATTGCTATCCATAGATAATATCATACCACTTATATACGCGAGATGGACCTACTATACGATGCACCTTTGTCCCGCTGCAGTACCCTGCAGTCACCTCATTATTACGGGGGTTTTTTTTAACGAAAAAGCAGTCCCTTTCCTGCAGCCGTTGCTGCAGTGCCCATATTATACTGAACCATTGTATTTTTCCATTCCTAAAACGTTCGTCAATAATATGATATATTAAAATATATATTATAGTATCGGGTGTCGGCGCTGCAGTGTATCGTGTTTCCCGTAATTCATTATCGATATAATAATTCGTAGCCCGCGATCCGTAGCGGTATATATCAGTATTATATTAT
The DNA here is from genome assembly GCA_027563435.1 of Nasonovia ribisnigri. Classification (NCBI taxonomy): domain Eukaryota; kingdom Metazoa; phylum Arthropoda; class Insecta; order Hemiptera; family Aphididae; genus Nasonovia; species Nasonovia ribisnigri. Next base: position 100,346 of record JANEHU010001580.1, read on the forward strand.
ATACACCTATATGTAGAGCGATAGTACATAATATAAAATATAATATATATAAACACGCGGCACTCCGCTGTGCGCTCTGCAATGAGGACGACGTTTTGAAATTACGAGTTCACCGAATGAAAGGAAAAAAAATAAACGAAAAAACGATCGAGTAAATAATACGACACGGAGATTTGAAGAAAAAAAAAATATATATTTTACTATCTCTCTCTCTCTCTCTCTATTTTTCTCACTCTCCCTATCGACGTCTTCCAAAACCGTCACCCCATTAATATTTTTATTATTATATTGTTCACGCTCAAAACTTCAACGTTCACAATTATTTACATTTGTGATGTCGTTTACCGATGTAATACAATCGCGTATAATTATATGATATAATATACGTTTATTGCGTGATGTAGGTAAAGCAAACAAATGTATATATTACACCCAACGAGCATAATATACTAACGCTGATTGTGCATGGCGTGTAAATTGATTAGCCAACATTTCACTATATGGACTTAACACAAACCGTACGTACCTCTATACCATGTTATAATATATTATGTACATGTTTCGTATAAAGGCACGCACCATATGTGTTCCCATTGCAGCGAGTGCCTACAATTTGCCGAAACCAGTTTTGAAAAATCTCGGATTTTCGCCCACACGCTCTTTCTGCGTTATCGACTTCGCGAGAAATACGATCGCAGGTTATAATATATTACTATACCACACAATATGTAGGCATACGGGAAATAGTGCGTGGACATTATACTGGCCTTTGCGGCATATATATTTTACAGTTCCGGTTGACGCGCAGACCTGAGCAAACTCTTTTTGGTCGCGGACATATGAGGTACATTACCACCAGGTCGAAGTGTATATTATACGCGACGACTCAGAAATATAATAATATTCAAACAAAAGTATTAATATACATGAACCAATATGTAATAGCATGGGAACCAATTCTCATGATGATGTACTCAAAATGACTGAAAAGGGAGATCGCGATATTAATTGACTGATCATCGAAGGTAGAGTTACCAAAGTATAGATAACTTCTCATTTCAAACAATGCACACGGGGGATGACTATCCAACAAATGCAGTCCAATCAATAAAATAAACCTAAACTCAAACCCTCAACTCATAAATATGAACACATTTATTCAATGTAATATCAATGGGTTCTATATAACGTTCAGCTGATGTTAACCGTATTGTTAATGTCCTCCAACTTCAAATAATATGTTTTTAAAAAACCAATCCATATAGTAAACAACCACACCGCTCACATCAAAATCGCTCTGGATACTTCAAATAACACGAAGGATTTTCACTGAAGCAACCTCACTTCAACTAACACTGAATGTCATTTTTCAATAACCTAAACTCAAAAGGTAAATTATTGTGAATAATGTAAACACTTTTCCTATTTTGTCCTACTCGTAAATGTTTATACACGCGCCTTACTATAAAAGTATAATCTAATAACCATCGTGGACGTCGATCCTCAGTAAAATTGTTAAAAAATATTACCATTAATGTAAAAAGTACAAAATCGGTGAGACTCAGCGCGTCTCGAGTAGGTATATAGTTATAAATTATAATATATATAATATATAAACATCTCTCACGGCTGGCACGAGCGTTGTGCATTTGCCACTATGGGTCTGCGATCTTGTCGATACATTGAGGTGCTCCGATATCCCGTTACCCTGCGGAAGTAATGATAATAATATCGTGTATTCAAAACAATGCGTTTTGATACTTATATGAACATTGAACACGTCTCGCGGTGTTGCACGTATACCTGGTATATACCTACATAATTATCGAGAGCGGGCTTACGGTTTGTGTCGAGCGTCAGTATGTACCTACATGTCGTAGTGTTGACTGCGTATATAATTTAAACTCGCGGGCTATAAGTAGTCGAAAAATTAGTGGTATATTATTGTACGTCATGATGCAGGTACGATGCGATACGACCCACCCGTTGCTTATTTCGGTCGTGTGTATATTGTAGAACAACAGACCGAAATTCCTCACACTATCTGCCTCGTCTGTACGAGACCGCGTATCAAGTTATTACTATGTACCCACCTACGACATGATACGAAGGCAGGCTCCGTGGGCAGCCTATACCACGTCTTGGGTATACGGATTCGCTGCGTGGTTATATTATGCGTTTTAATATACCTAGTTTAATAATAAAATTATTATGGTCGCCGTGGAATGCGATAAAACTGAAATCTGTTCAACACGTTATACGTTACGACCGTTATTTTAATGACGATCGCAGATTTATAACTTTATCGTCTTATACACAGCACGCAAATTGTGTATCATATTATGTGACGCCAATAGAATTTTATCGTGCATGAATCATACGATAAGTATAGGTACATAATACATATGCAGAACATATCCGTACACGAAGACGCGGGGCGCTACTACTTCGTCGGCTTCTATACATCCTCCCATCGAAATTCGGGCAGCGTGAACCTGCAGGAATCATATCAGTTTTATACGGGTCCGGAGGTCATGGTTTCAAAAATTAAGAAATTTGCGAGACCAGTTAGATGAGTACGGCTTAAATAATCACCCATACTCCGAGATATAAACTCGGCATCACGTGTAATTATATTGTATACATTGACAATTTTGGTTATATAGTGTCTGAATAGCGTCGCGGTCATGGCATCCGTGCGAGAACTCGATGAGGTATATTATATATTATTATCAATATAATATGTAAATACACCTGCATACTGCATTAAAACCCCGTATCCTATAGATCCTGCCCCGACTCGTCGTTAGACTTGAATTATCGTATTTTGTCTGTGGTGTGGCTCCGACATTGAAAGATATATATATATATATATATAGAGAGAGAAGGAAAGTAACGTCCGAAAATGTATCGAAACACCACCCCGTCGGGTGTATAACGCGTTCGTCGTATAATTTGAATACGGTAATTGAATGAGACCGGTTCTCGGGTCAGGATGCAGGTTTTCCGAAAATTCCATGGAGACCGTTCGATGGGATATATGCGATTGCCTCCCGATGTTATTAAAAATAATAACACAAATTATATTTTTTAAACACACACATTATAAACATCAGATATGACACATAAAATGCTTTATGAAATTAAATTATCGTAATATACGTCCGAGCGGGGAGCGTTTGGATAATAAAAAAATCATATAAAAAACCTTGAACGTATTATTATAATATATTATAGTACCCATATAGTGACGAGGAAATGTAAGAGACGGCTTTAGATCTTCCGCAGATACTGGACTTGTTCCTCATATTTACCGACTAGAATAATAGGTAGGTAGGTAAACATCGACTGTCGCGAGAACGGGCCCCGATAAATCTTTTAAATACGTTTTTAACATACCATTATATCATAATAATATCATATTATATTTTAGTCGGTTTTTATACATTTTAAGTGTCAGTAATAATAAACGTTATCTATATATTATACAACTCGAGGATATTATTAACAGCTGTCGCGGTGTACATCACATTATTATTATATCATATTGTTACAGTGTGGTATTATATTATTAAAATATAATATTATAATTATTGTTATTATTATTAAACGGTGTTGTATTAACGCAACGTAATTCTACGCGTGTGGTTTCGTACAAATCATACCAACGCAATTATTATTATTATTATAATACTTCAATCAATTATTAATACGAACGCAGCGGAATAACAATAACGCAAATGTTTACGTCGTGTCGAGCAATTGAAACGATTGAATTTTAATTCCTCAGATCAAAGATCGCAGTTATGTGACAGATGCGATTCCGTTCCAACGCGCCGCAGCACATATTATTATTATATTATACACAACATAATATGAAATTGTTTCTATTAAAATGATGTTTTTATTACACGCGTCTTGTCTCTGCCGCAGTTTAGTACACCGCGTTACGTTTTATTCGCATTTTATACCGATCTTAATCTATATCGATTTTCTATCGTGTGATATATATATATATGATATTATTATACACATATTAATATAATAGATCAGTTCTCACGCGAGCGTTTCTCTCACGCGCATATAGTGCGCACATACATATGCATTAGTGATCCGATTCTAGACCACTCCGCCAACACTGTGCGATATATATATTATTATTATTTACCGAAGGCGGTCATCGCAAATGTGTTTACGTATATACATTTTTTTCGAAATCTATAAAGCTTTCCAGGCAAAGTTCCAAGGTTTCTTTCGTTTTTATGGCTCCGCGTATATAATAATAATAATAATTATAATAATAATAATAATAATGATAATAATATATGTAGTGTTATCATTACGCGTATATGATTTCCTGGCAGTGCGGCAAACCGCCTCCGCGCCACTCGCTCTGCAGGACCTCCACGTCAGGCGGCGGCAGACTATTTTTAACCCGCGCCGCCACTCTTGGCCAGCCCTCAAAATCCTCCTCTTCTTCTCTCACGTCTCGATGAGCGGCGCGCGCAGTAGCGTCGATCCCTGCAGCAGCAGCAGCAGCAGCAGCCGAAAGCTCTCAAAGTGACCGGTGAACCCGCACAGAGGACGCCGAATTCGAAGTGTGGCGGGGACGGTGATCCGGAGAGACACATATAGAGGGAGAGAGAGTGAGAGACAGAGACCGAGAGAGGGACAGAGACAGAGAAAGACAGAGAGAGTGTGTGACGAAGAGATCGTCCGCATGCGGTCTCGGTTTATGTATGTATATACGAGATCGTTCGGCCGTGTCATTGGTCATCGGTGGGCGTCACGGTGCAGGTTTTCTGGTGTGCTAGTGTGCTTGTGTGTGTGTGTGTGTGTGTGTGTGTGTGTGTGTGTGTGTGTGTGTGTTTTTTTTCATCACGTATAGAGAATAGTACACACAGCTCGGTCTCCTCGGCTCGAAACCGAAAACGCAATATCGTTTTCTTGGCCCGTCGCCCGTTGTCCACGGTTTTATGGGCTTTCCGGCGCGTGTCGCGTAATAACTGCAGCGCTTCGAGACACCGGTGTCGAATTCGTTCGTGTGTCGTATAATGTTTTTGACGCATCCGAGAACCGCACACGGCGACGGACTTTGTTTTATTTTTTCCGTCGCCCTCAGACGAGCAGGCTTAAATATACACCCGCCTGCAGTATTGATCACACGCGCGTGTTACGTAATGAAATGTGCGCACATCGAAAGCGTTCGCAACAAGTCCGACCACTGCAGTGTGTCTATACATAATAATATTATATACGCGATATTATACAATTACATCGACAGTGCGCCCTAACCGCAGTCAAAGTCTTTTCCGTCCATCTCTCCCAACCGAAATGAAAAATTCGAAATTTCCATGCTCCGGCGGTGGTGCACCATGCACTCCAGCTGCATTCTAGTGTTCGATAAATACACCGTTTATATACAATGCCACGTGCGCAGAGTAAGCTCCCCAAATCATGTACACGTACGATTTATAATACGCCGCAGTATACACACATCTTATAATATAGAAATATAGAATCCTACTCACCGCATGTTATAAGATGTACCTATATATGTACACAAATAATATATCACATTATTTAGTCATAATATGTATTATGATATACCTATACCACCGATAAATATTGTATACACGTATATTACATTGTATTATAATAATATTGTATGTGCAACGTGGACGCGCGTTATTGTGACAATATCCATTACGAGGACCGACGACGGTTGTACATGACATATCACAACAACAAAAAATCGGTTCTGTGGGCGTAAGACGAACACCATATTATATAATATATTATAGGCAATAGGCGCATCTCGCACACAGACAACGGCGCGTATACTATTAGGTATATATATCGTACACGCCCTGCATTATATTGGTATACGTAAGTACCGCGGTACCTATGTATACTTACGTTACCATATATTATAATATATTGTATTCGCGCGGGGCAGTGTTATTTTGGCTGCGGGTAGCGTGTTAAATACAACCACCGCGGCTGATAACATAAAACGAAATGCGCGTACCCTCCCGTACCATGCGTTCAATATTATACCTGTGTCTATATCGCGTGTAAAATCGTTTTGCGTTTTAATTAGAAAGTGAACGGTGCGCGGCGATCGTCTTTGATCGGTCGTCGCGGTTACAACAGCGCATAATACGTATCATATAATATTATTATTATTGTTATTATTATTATTATTTTACACTCGTGATTACCAGCTGTATACCGCGGTCGCAGCGTGCCTACTATTATTATAATATTATTATATTGCCCTGGTTATCCGCACCGATCTCTTATAATATATTATAATATTATCGTCCGCCACCCGTCCGCGATAATTACTCGTGCCGCGTGCGTTCGGGATGCTCCACAACAATTTATCATAATATTGTGTTCACCTGCTTTCACCCCGTGAAATCCCGACGAAAACGTCCCGTGGTGTATGTTGTTTTTTTTTTGTTGTCTACACCGAGACTAACGCGATTTTATCACCGCGGGTGTTGCATTCAATTAAGAGGACCCAGTAAAGTCGCATAGTCTGTCGAATGACATCCATGAGACGTCGCTGTGACCTGTGTGACACTTCCGTTGGAATACAAAGTATTATAATGTACAAACGGAAAAATAAAAAAAAACCATCGAAATTGTATTTTATACTTCGAGCATAATTAAATTCCGCATTCTCTGTATGCCGAAAAATGTAGAAAATATTTCTTATCGGTATTGGAACTATACCTCATCGGTGGTGCGCCTTATTCGCGGTATAGAACGGTTCGTAAAAACGAAAACTCAGCGTTCGCCGTAACAATAGTACGTCATGCCACAATATTATAATGTATCGAAGTCAGAAAAAAAAAAATATGACCCGCTCGGAAATTTGATACATCTGTCATGTCGGTGTTATAATATGCGAATGTGTATAGAATATTTGGTATCACCTATAGGTGCGCAATACAATATTATAGCATCGAAAACTGACGTCGTCGAATAGCGCCGTGAAAACGATATCGCATATTATTATAATACCCATAAAAGAAATCGGCCTACCCTCTGTCCGCGGGCCACTGAAACGAAGACGGTTCGATATTATATTATTAAATTTTATTTCGCGATTTTTCGCTCGTACATAATATTATAACACAATGTGTGAATAACTGCCAATGCACCTACGTCATTGTTAAATAATTATGTAATGACTATTTGACGCCCACTGCAGCAGCAGCAGCAGCAGCAGTGAATAACGCATATAATAATAATAGTAAGTTTGATGTGGACAAATGACGTGGTTCAGGGTACATCATGCGTTATATAGGTATATGCGGATGACGGTCGTACGCGACACGTCGAATATATTATATATTATATTCATTCCGATTGCAGATGACACTGCACAGAGCACGTCATAATAATATCATATATTTTTATTATTATTATTATTGTACACTCGTGTGTACCGTATATTTTACGTATAGTAGGTACCTATACTGCGCGTGATCGTTTTTATCTCGTACGTCGGGCATTGTTGTTTTTACGTTTATTTTATTATATTCTATAGGTACACGGTGTAGTTATACGCACGCGCACGAGTGGAGGGTGTGAAACCTATTATTATTATTGTACACGCGGTTTATAGAGAATTAAATCATTACAGGGTCGGACGACGATCGCTCGCCCGGGGGATTCGAAAGAATAATAATAATAAAAAAAAAAATAATAACCCGCCGAATCGAAACCATCGCCCGAACCAATGGTGTCCGCGTGGGACGACGTACTCGGCAATATCATATTATTATTAAGACCGCAATTGCAGGTCTTTTCGCGGCTTTTATGGACGTACGTAATAATAACAACATTGGTATCTCAGCCCTCCGGACGATGTGTGAACGAAGAAACATAATGACGCGTATGATGTGTACAATAATAGTTGTTTGCCGACCGATCTGAAACTCGGCACGATGATGATAATAATATGACGTGGCTCGCGGGTAGAAACGACAGACTATCGCGCTCGTCACTCCGCCCGGACGGAGAGAATATTATTTTATACGACCGAAAGCGGCGACAATAGCCGAAATCATTATTCCGGCGCTTTTCCGCGACGAACGAAAACTATAAAATATTATTGTGACAAAAGTGCCGTTTTCGGGCGCGCCGGCATGTCGGAGCTGTGTATACGATCTATTCGTTGCAGTGAGTCGCGTTTATTCGATAGACGGGAAAAAAGTTTCACCGCGACCGGTCGATTTTCCTCGTGGCGGCACACATCCGGTATCCGGCCCCTTTAGGAAACTCGTCGGCGGCCGGCACGAGACCCCGTTTGTCATCATTTTTTTTTTTTGTTTTTTCATACATATCTTATATCGGCTCGACGACGTCAACGATTTATAATATTATTATTATTATGCCATCAGTCGACTCTGTTATTGTAATAGTTCCTATACGCTCGTATTGGTATATATGTATATATATGTAAATGTATACAACCTTAACGGTATATATGAGATCTCTAAATATTTTGTATGTCGCGCGGCGGGGTAGGTCGTGACGAGGACGGACGAGACGCGTATCATAAAAATATAATATTATCATATCTATGCGCCGGCTCGCAAACGGAATACAAAATGTAACGATATGACGTATAAGTAATATAACAATAAAATTATTAAACGCAATGTGAGAGACTATATATATATAAATTGTAATATATTATAAACCCGTCGTATATACGCTACAATGATAACGATATTATAATAATATTATAAATGTTATGTGGCACGAGTGATGTCGACTGTTATATAGAATAATAACTTCGTCACCAAGTCGAACGCCGCCGCAGCCCGTTGCCCATATAATATTATATAGGTAGGTATTATTATGGTGACGCGGAGAGGGCAAAACACTGCACGACTTGCTCCGTACGCGTTGTTTAAAAGTCAAACGGAGAAAACAATTTAATTTATATACGAAACCTGTTATAATAATATCACATTATATTATTATTATTATTATTATTGTGATGTGTATATCTTCACAGTCGGTTTTTGTCGACGTCAGGTCACCGCCTACGCGCACAGCAGCAGCAGCATCTCGTCGTATACGATACGCTGTTCAACGGCGTACAGAATAATCATAATATAATATAATATTATTATACTCTGTCCGATAACGCGAATATGTGTCACACAGACTCATAATCGAGTATATCGCGTTTTGATTCGGCGGTATTGTGGCTTATGTTATTTTAGTTTGCTATGATATACTATTACATTCCTCTGCAGGTCTCACAACAGACCGCTATAAAATAATAATATTATATTATAGATATATTGTTATTATATGCGCGTCATCACTATACGCACAATGATTTAGCTCGGTATTTTCGAATATTTTTCCAATATTCCGTCGACAATACTCGCAGCGAACATTGCAGTGGTTTGTGCCGCCATACTGAAATACGCCAACAACGACGACGACATTGTTAGTGTTAAGCTTGCACTTCGCAGGTGGCATCGCCGCCGATTTTATTCGGAAGAGTGCAGCAGGTGGCGGTAAAGTGTCGTCGGACATTAATAATATTTTCGTCACCACCGTGGATTTCACACGCCGCGCTCGTACTGTGTTATAGTCGACCGGCGGACGGCATAGAAATTCCGCGCCGGATCGGTCTAAATGTGACAATATCGTCGTCACTGCGGTCGAAAGCCGTGCACGTCACACTCGCTTTTATAAACATGTTTACGGTATACACATCGTTTCTCGCCGCGCCGGGATGGTTTTTTTTTTTTATTGGTCTCGTTCGTGCCGATTCCGAATCCGGTTTCACGGACCATATAGTTTTGCCGTGACACTCTGCTCCGGCGAAACCGTATAAAACTCGCGTGTACTATTATTATTATTATTATTATTACTATTGGTATTGTCTTGGTCGCGCTGCGCATAATGTTTTCGACCGGCGAACAGAGGTTTTCGGGACCCGCGGGGTGGTCGTCGTATTGTGCAAGTTTGTTCAGACGAAAAATAGAAAAATAGAAATATATATAGGCGTATTATATACCTACGAGCATATTATGATATTATTATTATGGTACCACTGCGTGTTGACAATAATTAGACGAGTGTACAAGAGCGTCTACGAGGGGGACGAGACGTAGGTATTACCTACCGGAGCTATATACCTTGCGCGAATCGCAAATGAATGATTTGTTTCATTTCGCAGGTTTATCAACACGATATAGATTCGTACGTATCGTACGTATTACATATATTATCTGAAAAAAAATCGTAGTGTTTAAAGAGCATGATATAATACATATATGTATACGCATAATATAATCCGACAATGGAATCCGCCTTCCTTAAAAAGAAATAAAAATGACCGACGACGTCCTTGCGCTTCTAACGAAAAGTCTACATTGCGCTTGTATGGGTAATAATGCATTGTTATTACGGTTAGGTCGTAGCAGGTATAATATGTATTATGTGCGCGCGCCGCAGGTTAACGCGTTATAATCGGGTCGCGCGCTTATATTGTCCGCGCGCCGCTATAATAATAATATAATAAATTACGTACGCGTCTCGTTATAGTTATATTGTGCACGTTTTTAATCTGTTTGAGATGCGCCGACGTGGGTCCTATCTGTAATAATAATAATAATAACAGACTACGGTTTGGTCGGCGTTCCGTCGTACAATACAACGTAATATATAACGTACGCTGGTCGGACCGACGACGATCTCGCGGATGAGTCCAAGCCGATTTTGGGCTAGCGTTGTCGGCCGGTGATTAGGGGTCTATGATATTGTGTTGTATCGTTCTCGCGCGTTGCTTGCATCACAGACAGTCGTGTAAAACGATGCCATGAGTTCAGTTTTTCGGTCATTTCTCAGAGGAAATTGCCGGACATTTAAGACTTTTCTGAAGTGCTTACGTGTGCGGTAATATAAAGAGAACGTCATATCTGTTTTTACCTTTATTTATCGAAGGTATCGGTCATGATATTTGCAGGGCATTGCGGTATGGTAAAAATCAAAAGTTAGGTAGGTTTATGTAATATAATCGCAGTGTTGACCTTTTATCGAAACAGAATTCGCGTAAGCGAAAAGCACATAAAATGTTCTTATTATGAATATACTTCAGGAAATTTCCCATTTACATCACTATTAACTATCAACGATTATATTGACGACGTCCTATACGAGAACCACTGCGCGCCTGCAAGTATTAAAACGACGCTGCAGCAGTCGACACTATATGCGTCGTGTTATGTATAGGTACCTATGTACTCGGCGGCACTGTAGAATACGCCTATTACACTAAAGTACCGCCGTGTGACACGTGTGTACAATATCATAAAATAATTTATCATTACATTATTATTATTATGTTTGATCATCTCCGACGACCCGGCGGTCTCCGCGATCCACTGCGGCTGGGATCGCATCGACGCGAAACGTTTGGGCGTAAAAATATAATTGGTCCAAAGGCGGGATATTTCGCCCGTGATGGTGACGACGATGATGATGATGATAATATTACACGCGCTTATTGTTAATATTATTATTAGCCGTTCCTCTGTCGTGTAGCCCTCGTCCGGACGTATAGGTACCTGCTGTCGCCGACAAAGACAAACCGCCCACACTGCTGCGGCAGACGCGTATCGCGATGCGGATAATAATAATAATATTATTTATATATATATACCTATGTATTATATTTATAAATCACAAGACCGTGCAAGACGGATGTCTGACGCGGCGCGATCGACGGACCGGAACGTCCGAGGAAAGTGTTGATGGGTGTGGAGTGGGGGGGGGGTTGTGGAGAGGAGGGTGATGGCAGACTTTTAGGTTAGGTCTCTGAGCGAACGTTGAAAAGTTCCGAGACACTATGACGTGACGAAAACGTTTGCGAGTAACATTTTCCAACAAGTGAGCCACATTAAAAATTTCAACCCATTGATGATCTACCATTATTGTTTTGTTTATAGCCTTATACGTATACTATTTATGTTATAATACATGCAACACATATTCTTCATTCATTAGATTTTCTCCAAATAGGATTTGCTTATTGTGTATAAAGCGTAAAGGCGTGCTTAGATTGTACAATACCATCCTTACTCAACTATATAGGAGGTATATGTGAGAAGTACTCGGGGAACATAACACTCGCCCTGCAATTTACTACTCTTTCAAAACCATCGGCATCTCGATACCAACATAATAGATAACTAAACATGTAAATACAGTGAAACTTTATTTAACAACATTTTTTCTGATTAACGACAATTTTTTAAGAACTTGTCCGACTTAGAACCGTACCTATTTGTTTAATTATACACCAACAAAATACGATTTTACTAATCTCTTTTAGGAAAATTACATATTATTATTATTATTATGCAGATGGTTTTATATGCCATCAGTCCTACAGAGACTATCCGTCCTACCATCTCCGATAGCCCCGCACGGACCTCCGAGATTTTCCGAGTACCTACAATGGGCAATAGGGTGCGAATGGCGATGCGGTTTTTCGCCGATAATATTATAATAATATAATAAAACATTCAAATATTGTGCTTAATCGCGATGCGCGCTGTGTTTGTTGGTTGTGCTGTGTTGCGCACGAATTAAAACAACAACAAAAAACCCCTTCGCGCGACAGCTGAATTACATAGTTGGTTTTTTTCTATCCCCGACGTCTGGGATATTGTGTGTGTATACATAATATGTTATAATGTGTGTACGTACACGACGTAATACGACGCTATTATTATTATTATATTATAACAATAATTATTATTATTATACGTATATTATATTGTGTTATGCTGCAGACGGCGCATTATATATTATTATTTACCCGTTCGCCCCTTACATTTTGTTCTCGCGGTAACCACTGTCGTTTGGCTTTACGCCGGAAATTATGCGGACTGAAAAAAAATATTGTTAATTATAGAAAAAAAAATAACAATCGAAACGCCGAGCGCTAGCGTTGTTCGTGGGGTTGGGGCCGTGTTGGGAGGGGGGGGGGCGTGGGCGACGGGATGGAGATCCGCGATTACCGCATTATTCTATTTCAAACATTTCAAACATTTGATTACAATACAACAATATTCACAAGTCTAACGGAAATTCGTGTCCTCGCCGTGGCATGTGGGCGCATCATCAGTCGATGATTTGACTTTGCGGGGGTGAAAGCAAATATATATACCGATGGCATCGCGTGGAGTGGAATTTCCCGGTCGTTTGCGAAACACAAACGCATGCGTTATTATTATTGTAAACATCCGAACTGATCGATCACAGCCGTCGGCGGTACTTGTGCACACGATAATATATAATAATATATAATAATAACCCGAAACGAATCGGAATGACTGACTGCTGCTGCAGTTGTTCGAAAACGCTTATATATATACATGTGTAGTAAATTATATAAATGTACGTATGACACGTGAAACCGTTGAAAACGGTTCAGTCGCTCCGACTCGATCACACATCACACGTTCTTCGTGTGTGTCTCTTTCTCTCTCTCTCTCTCTCTCTCTCTCTCTCTCTCCCTCACACATGCGTTCTATCATTTTATCAGGCTGTATATAATATTGTGGAGCAATCCGTCTCGCCGTTTCCGTCGCCCCGTACATAACTTTATGTACAACATCATCGACGGTTTGATTCTCGTGCCGCCGAAGCATCGTAAATTCATAATATGACTTTGAACATCTGTTCCTGCAGCAGTGCGTCTTGTACACACACACACATATACATAGACTTCGGTATATACATATATACACGCCGGTACGCGTATGTACATATGATGTATATTTAAACGCTCAAGTCCCGAGGGTCCGGCTCCTCCTCCTTCAATCATTACTGCCATCACGCATTCATATGGTATATTCTCTTTCTCTCTCATAATTTATTATCGTTTAAATCGCTGTGATTGATGACGTATACGGGGCCAAATAAGCAGCTATTGGTATTATTTATTATTCCAAATAATATAATGCGAGCGAGCGGCGTCGGTGGACTGTAACGGCTGAGTGATCTTTTAGAGAACGAAATCAAAAAATACCCTCCTCGTTACGAAAATATGTTCTTCTCGCACAACGCTTAAAGACTCGATCTGGTTTCACTGCTGTCCGTTGTCCACTTATATATATATATAATATACTCATTATTTCTGTTGAAATTGATATACTCATCGACAGACATTTAATACTGTACGTAAATACGACATTACGGCTACGAGTTCGTTCGAGTATTTTGTTATTAATCGTCTTTTAATTGGTATTTTTTATTAGCGGCTCTATATCACTCGAATGTTTGATTTATATTTGCTCAAACGAGGCCGACGACGAATATATTATTTTTACCATTGTTCAAGTCGATCGTCGTTTAAACAATAACAATAATGCTGTTTCAGCGTTATAAACCTACCTATATAACGAAAGAGAATATTTGTAAGAAAAAGAGAGCCGCTCGTGCCTAGGGTATACACGCATATACAACAACGCCGTCGCCACCGCGGACCGATGACGGTTTTCGAGGGCATAATATATTATTATCCTTAAAATAATTATTTCAATAATGACCGCCGGGCTGCAGTGACAATAGACGGCCGAATCGAGCGGTGGAAATCATTACGGGGACGAGTTAGATTTTACGGAAAACGATGGGACGATGTTGTTGTTAAAAAACAACAGAATTATTGTATTATCGTATAATAATATCATTATACGTACGCCGGGTGTGTAACTAGCTTAAATTACAGGTCTCGGCGGGTCACGTATGTTATATCATGCGTATACACTATACGCTGTTATTATAATATGTACACATAATAATGTTATAATGCACCGACGAAATGGTCCAAATAAAAATGATATTCCTGCAAGTATACACGAAGCGATCGTATAAAAGTGTATTACGATATTATATTCTCCCAAACAAACACAGCGCGCGCACACACACACACTGCAGTGCTGCACATCGAATGCAATATTTTACGATGAATATTACAATATATATTATAGTACGCTTGTAATCGTTATTGAATACATTTTTTGCAAATTGAGGGGCGATATTATATAATATAATTGGTATAATCGATAATTGCAGGTATTGTACTACACAGTTTATATGGGCATTGCGTAAATTATTTATACATTGTATACGTGCTCCGGGCCGGTTATTTAGGAACACTCGAATAGGCAATTGGCGATTGAAGTGCGATGAAGTCCGATTTACGTATTCCATATTTTACGATTTGTGGTGAGTGCACAACTGCTGTTGATTTGGTTCGGGGGGAGGATGTTGAAACAAAGCTTAGCAGTTAAATTAAAATCCAAGTAATAATAATACTGTATATTGTCCCTACACCGATGACTGATGAGTGAGCACGGCAGCAGTGTCTTGTTAACATTTTGAAAAAAAAAACAACATTAAAATCGACCTAGGAGATAATTACTGTAGCTATCTCCTAGTATATAGATATTATCGTGCGGATTACACAATCTCATATTTATATTAGATATATACTTACCATTAAATACAAAAGAACTTGTTAAGCATTAAGGAGTGGCAAATTTTTTCCGTTGCTCCTGCGGGCGTCGAATTTTCTAAATTACGAGCACGGCGTGCCCCTGCACAAAAACGACTTTTAGTGTAGGTATAATATAATATGTACACATTATAATATTAATAACACAATATATCGTGTTCGGAAATCGTTATCGGGCGACGTAGTCGTATATATAATTGTCGATATCTCCTGCAGCGTGCCGCCGCTATCGATTATCAGAATTATATATTATCTATATAGGTATTATGCGCGTTGTTACGATTTTTCAATAATAAAAAAAACTATATGTACCTATAATATTTTTGACGGACGCGGAGCCACGTATGTCCGAAATCTGTGTGTGTGCGGGCTCGCGAGAGTGGAAAATCGTCGACATTCCTATCGTCGGTGCTGATGACCGGCTGGCGTCCGTTAAACATACATACGTCTATATAATATATATACAACGGTGCGACAACCGTGGTTCGTGTTATGATAATAATAATATGTGTTATAAACACCCGAACGGGATACCTACGTAAAAAGAATTTAATAAAAAAAAAAAAAAAAACAAATCATATTATATTATAATATTATGTCGTCGGTTCGCCGCCGTCGGGTGTTGCGAGCGCACGCGTTGTATATGCGCATATAATCGGTGGGAAAACTTGTTCGCCTCTCTTTCCGGCCGACGAGATTTACATAAATGGCTTGTTGATATTTTTTACCTGCACCGCATTTTTCCCCTTCGCCCAGCAGCTCGTGTGCCCACAAAAGCACGCGCTCTCTCGTGTGTGTGTGTGTGTGTGTGTGTGTGTGTGTGTGTGTGTGTGTGCGTGTACACCCCGTGGGCGTTCGGATTATCATATTATAACTAACGTTTACTTCGGGTAGGACGTCGACAAAAAAAAAAAAAAAAAAAAAAACGCGGTGGGCCGATTATTATTATTGGCCCGGGTTCGACCCGCGCGTCCCGTTCCGACCTGTAACAAACCCACACTTTCGGAAATCACGACAACGACTGCACCAGCGTCGTCATGAGCATATGGCTATCATAATGCGTTCCTTCCTTTTCCGTTTATATTGCAACAGCAGCAGCAGCAGCAGCGAATACAACACGACTTAATAACAATTCGATGTCAACTAAACGACCGTGTTCGACCTGTGCAGATAATAAAATAAAACGCGTCCGTTAAATCTCCGACAACTATTCGCGGCGATTGTCTAGCGCGTAGCAGATGAATAATTTTACAAGCTGTCTTGAGATACTTATTTAATAATACCTATGTACGCAATGTTTTTTACGCACCTATATATTATATATATGTATACCTAGGTATAAACACGCAGTTAGGTGACGGTTAGAACGCGATTTCAATTTTTTTTTTTTTACGCTCGTACTTATCTCATCGTTTCGTTTATTTTTTTACTCTATTATATACGTATGTGCGTATATGTGTACGTATACACGACGAATGGCCGCCCAGCAGTTCGTTACACCCCATTAGTGTATTGTTCTCGGATGCAGTGCGTAGAGACTGTATAGACACACAACTGCCTCTGCTGCTGCTGCTGCACTCCTCGGGACGACGGACAAACTGTAGGGGAAATGGAAAAAAAACATACTTTTGATTCGATCTAGGTTGATAGAAAAAAAAAAAAACGTCTTTCTCACGAAAACTGTATATTTCTTCGGGCCGCCTTCTCATCTGGGAAACACTCGCTTATTAGGTACCTATACAACAATACCTGACAATACACGTATAGGTTAAACGCTAATTTTATTTAATTTGTAATAATATTATAATATATACTTCATACATAGTAGTAGCAACTAGCAGTAGTACGATTTCACGTATAGGAAAAAATGTAATGCTTTGCGGAGTCATTGTTTTCCAAGCGATATACCATCATACGAAGGCCTGCAGAGAGCAAAAACACAAGTCATATTCTATCCATATTTTGGTTAAAATTAGTGATTGCACGTAACTATAAAAATAAAAACCTAGTCGTTATTGGGTGCAACAACCTGTAGTGATCTCCGATTGTTAAATACAGAGATATTATATAAAGTCGCCGAATTAATCGGAGATGTCTTGTTATACTCTCAGGTTGTACCGATTGGTCGCACAGTATAAATTTGCTCATTTATAGAAACGAATACAATTTTCAGCCGTTCAGCGGATTAACTACATATATAGGCGCAACTAAAGTCATCATGGAGTCACGCGTTGCTAGTACATTTTCAGCAAATGCGTGTCATATATTGTATGTTATCTGTGATATACACACCTATATAGTATATATATATATACACACATATATTGTACAAAAGTTCGTATCGCAGATTGTTTATAATATATTATAATAAATGCAGCAGACTGTGTTTCGTCCCAGTTGGGAGATGATCGCTGTAAAAGGATATACGCCGAGTATTATTATTAAATTTTATATCGTATCATGTCGTTGGCACTCGGCACTAATTATTACCATGTACGGTCGTTTATTAGTCGGTATAAAATTTAATTAAACGCGATAAATCGCTATGACACGGTGCAGGAGCAGCCACCCGCACGGCGCGCCCGCAACTTTCGCCGTGCGTTTTAATAAAAATTAATTATCTACATTAAACGCTAAAACGCTGCATAAACAGTATGTACATAGCTAATGAGTAATAACTAATAAGTACCTACACATAGGAATATTGCCAAAACGAATAATCGCGGTCGACGACGTACCTATATTAGTATTATATATTTATATATTACAATAACGCTTACACATTATTTAATGTATATACGGTATGTGATCTCATGTTCGCGGTGTGTGATATTAATGTGTATATATTGTATTCTAGGTATGTATTTGCAGTGGTGATTCGAAGGCAGCGCAAATGCTCAAACCAAATCGTAAAATTAAGTACATGAAAGTATTGTCAAGTATCGTCACGTAAACATGTAAAAGTATGAGGTTGTTGGATTTTAATCAGTTTTTATCCTATACATGGTTATTACATTCAATAATTAAGGTACAAACTCGTAACTAAAAATTTAATTTTATTATATGGAGTATTTATCAATTATTATTATTATTATTACGTATTGTCTAATAAGTCGGATTGCGCACATATAGTATAGGTGCACACATGTGCAGAGTAGACTGCAAACCAAAAAAAATGACTACCAGTTTGTACTTCACAATAATATTATAATATATTGTTCCCATACAACATAATATTATATACTGATACATCTTGAGCATTATTATGTCGTGCATTCTCCGCAGAGTAATTATTATTATTATTTATGTGCGCAATTTTTTTTCGCAGTACACTTTACAGTGACTGTACGGTTTAAATGAAATCACACTGTCCGCGCGTAGTCGCGGTTAATAATATGTGGGAACGTAACAGGAGACGGTTTATTTTCCTCTCCCGAGCGCATATTATTATAATATTATCATTACGGTTTTCTGTCGCATAATAATAATAATAATAATAATATGCAAAACCCGCACCAGATATTGCGCTGCTGCTGTTGTTTCAGGCTCCGTTGGGCGAGGAACGTCTCGCAACAATGACAGACGGATCGAGAGAGAGAGAGAGAAATGATATTAAATTGCACGTATCGACGCCGTAGGAGTGCTGGGCTGCTGGTATATATATATGTATATGCATATGTATATGGTTATACGTATAATATAATATGATGTACACGAAAACGCATTAAATCGTTTGACCTTTTTTCTCGGTGCAGCACATAAAAAAAAAAATTGCGACTAATAACACTGGAAACGAGGAGCAGCTTTAATATACACACACGCCCACTATTATATACACATAATATTATTTAGTGTATCCCACACCTTTAATTTCAGGCTATCGAACGATTTTTTTCGACCAACATTCGACAGCTCAATTAATACACACACACACACACGCGGTATAATGGGGTTCTCCCACGACGTTTTCGATCTGTTTTTCTATAATAATTTTTAAGTGTCGACCGAAAACCATTCACGCGGTTGCGACATTGCTGCAGGTGGCCTATTTATAAAGCTGATCTATATAATATCAGTCGTTTATTTATATTATATTATAGCAACAGAAATATAATTCGTATATGGTTATGATATTATATGGGAAAAAATCGTGTCCGCCGCTCGACCGAAAAAAAAAAAAAAAGAAAGTTATAATCCTCATATTATTATAATATAGGTATACCTATAAGTTTAACGATTGTTTTTTTCGAAGAAAAGGCGTACAAAATATGCGACGTCGTTGTATATACAGGTAGGTAGGTATATACGCATTTAAAAGATGATTATTAAAACTATTACTACGACATCGTATCGATATGGGTAGGCAACTATAAGCGAATATTATATATATACAGTAACGAAGCATTATTGCATGCCTATAATATATTATTATTATATACACTAATATCGATTAAATATAATATACGCCGCGCATTACGCGCGTTTACGACGTTTTAATGACGAAAACGGCGTGTACTTACACCGCGATAGTTACACCCAAAGCAGTAAAATTGTGTTGTTTTCAATATCGCATTTAATAGGCGTATATATAGGCACCTATATACTGTAATAATATCCTCGTTCCATCCAGATTGGTAATAATTATAACAACAATATTATATTATATATTTATTATAGGTGTATGTACTTTGCTGTGCGCTATTTTTTTTTTTAAACTTTTATTTCAATACAGAATAACATAGGTTAACACGTCTTATATTGTTCGTATCACAGACGTTTGTTCTTGTAAAATACTCGATTAAATGTATTCAAATACTTTTTAAGCTCTTATCTTAAATAAAGTATATACTCACCGCAGGGCCACAGCATTTTAAATACTTTCTAAAATTATCTGTATTTGACATCAAATACTATTATTCTTTTTGGTTTATTCGTTTTCTGTTTTCATTTCAATCACGTAAAATTAAATAAAAAATTAAAAAATTGAGAATTTATGTTCACATATTTTTTCGCTGTGAACTATGCTCAACTATGCTCAACTTAAATTCAATTCTTCGGCAAAGAAAACATATGACTGTATTGATATACAGTACAGCCAGTAAGTACTAAGTACATAATAGATATTATTATATTATATATAGCCGATACGTCTTATTTTTTCGTGTTTGTATTATTATACACTCCTATAGATACACGGTTAATGGATTCGTAAATATTGTAAAAATACGACCTACGTCACAGCGACACAATAATATAATTCTGTATTCGGCATAAAAAGCGACGTGCCTCGCAGCCGTTTTGGTCGTCCACGAATTTCGTACAAACGGAAACGACCAAACTTTAACCCCGATACCGCGAATTGTATACCTAGGTACGTTTCGTTTTGTATATGATGGTAGGTATATATTGTAGTATTATATATAGTTTTCGGGTCGGCAAAAAAAAATATAATTTTTCAACCGTTTGTGGCAGCGCAGTATGACGTTAAATAATCGTTAGGTTAGGTTAGGTTACCCTACCCCCCCTCCCCGTTTTGGCGTGGTCATCGTGATAACAATATTATAATATGATATCGTACGAAATGAAAAACGTCGACGAGCTGCAGGTCGAGCGTATTATGTATTGTTTTATATATATATAAAGTGTGCGGAGTTTCGCGAGGGGGTGTAGGGGAAGGGAGGGGGTTCTGCCGACCGCCGATCGAACGGCTAGATAGGTACCTACCTATAAATACAATATATACCTATACGTCTGCTGCAGGCCGCGGATTATAATGTACATTAATATATAAGCTATTACTTTATAAGGCGTTTCCTAAACGCGGCACACGACCGAATTGCGTCGTGTAATTTTCGGATTTCCGGCCAATAAAATGCACGCCCACCGGTACATACCTAATAACCGAGAAGACGTATCGCAAAAAAACCGTGTATACCTTTAGATAATATAATATTATAGGTCATCACGCGTTCGGCAGTAGGCGGTACCTATATATAATAACGATATAATATAGCAACAATAATATTATTTCATTATTATTATTATTATTATCTACATCAAACGTATAATATTGGTCGAGCCGCGCGGTATAGGTAAAATAATAATGATATCTAATATTGCAAAAACGCAAACGCGTACGACATCCTAATTTCGCCGACGCCGTGGCGAAGCATTAGAAATTGTTGCGAATTACACATATTGGCCACGCGCAGTCTCCTTGTATTATGCAATGCGGAGTTTGACGGTAATGCCGCGGCGGCGATGGATTTCTGGTGAAAACGAGTGGAGTGTTCGAGATGCGCGGCACGCGTGCAGGACGAACTGTATACAGAAATATATATAAAACAATATCATAATCGATAAGTGCGCGGGGGAAAAAGAAATTGCGGGGCGGGCTTATAAATTTTGATCGACATAAATAATTAGTAATCATACGAGTTAAAAGTGTATGAGGCATCACAAAAAATGTTTCGATAAATCCTTTTGGAGGGGTGAGCCTATATATAATTACGCCTTGCAGTATGAACGTGGCTGGAAGTCGTGATGAGTGCTATATAGCACTATATATAGCTACCACTCGTTCTGTCAACTATGGCGTATGATAATTTTTTTTATTCTAAAAGACGTTCTACCGATTTTCCATATTTGAAACACCGTTAACCATAACATATATATAGTGAAAAACGATCCAACGTATCCAATGTTAGGGTCACAATTTATATATATAGGACCGTGGCGGCAATGTAAGACTTCCAAATCGAACAGTATATAAATAAGTACAATTTTCATAGCCTTTTTCCGATTTTCCCGCTATATATTATATATTATTCAGTATGCTATATATATATATATAATATACGATATAATAATAATAACAACAACAACATTATCGTCCATCGCTGCGCCGCGCTATACTTTATATATATAATATATATATTATACATCCCGTGCAGCTTCCTCGGAGAAGATTACATCGTCAAATGCGTTCGGGTCTGGTCTGGCGCGTTCCCTCGTCGCCTGCTAGTCGCCTACCGTGCGTTCAATTATGATGGTTATCTGTATCGTACTCGTATATATAATACGGTATGACTACCACCCGTTCGACGAGCTCACAAAATAATAATAATAATAATAATAGTACACGCATTCGATGTGTGTGTTCGTATCGCGAAAAATAAATACACCTAACCTGCATCGACGACTGCAGCTGCAGCATCGTCAGCTGGACCATCGCAGCTATAGTGCGCCACAGACATAATATTATACCGCACTATATATTGCGCAATATGTTTCAAGTACGCACGTCCGTCAGGTAGTTGGCCCCACCTGTGGGTCGTATGTATCACATACTTTTGTTCATTTTTTTTTTTTTTATCAAGCTTCGATAGTTTTTTTCTTATCAAACTTTGACTTTATCGCGTTGACTGAAAATCTGCTATATACCTACGCGACATCGGGGATATGCATAAACCTGAAATGATGAGATTCGCAATAGTCGAGCTCGATCGGGACATAAATTGACACGATAGGCGCTATAATATATAATATTATATATATATATATATAGTGGCTGGTTCACGGTGTTCTATATGAATATGTTAACATATTAAATAATTATGGAAAATAGTATATAGAATTTTCTTTTTCGGATCGCTCGAATGATAGAATTACAAGCGATTATATATATTTGTTATCTTACTTACTAACTAATATATATACAATATAACATTACATTTAAAAAAAAAACTTTATACTTTTACGCCAGGTTAAAATTTTCTTAAAAAATCGAGAAAAACATACGGGCATTCCATCGAAATCAATAAAATCCAAAAAAAATTGTTATACAAATTTCGTGTATACTTGTCAAATAATATATATTATTTATTAGAGTTTTAACTTTTAAAATATTCCACAATTTTACAATTATCGTATATATCTTAAACTAAATGTATTAAATTCATAGGATATTATTATTTATTATTACCTAATTTTACCCAAACTATGGGTTAGGTGCAATTTTCACCAACGATATTTCTATATGAGCAACTATTGTAACCACAGCTGCAGCTGATGGCCCGAAATGAAAAAATTTGATAAATAATGGTCATGTAACTAACTACGTATATAGGTAGACGATCAGTGGTAACTTCATAAACTGCTCGCACTCGTACAATATGCTAAAAACTGTTCCTGCAATTCATCCCTCGTGACATTTCCGCCGAAAAAGTCGCTCGAACCGGCTGGCAGCTGTCTCGGCCGAATCGTTCACAACTTTCTCAACACTATCCGATAATCGCGTTGATGGTCATACTGCATTTGCCGGACGATAAAATGTCGTAGCGCTCGGAGGTCGGCGGAGGATTCGGCGTCCGATCGCGGTGGAAAAAAAATCAAATAAAAATGGCGAGGTGTAAACCTTGAAACACCCATACGACGACCTCATGCCGTTTCACAACCAGTATTATTATTATTATTATTATTATTATTTTTTTTTTTTTTACCGGTCGAACTCGACGCTCGCGGACCGGACGCGTACCGCGTGTGGGATCGAAGGCGCATTTATATAATAATATATCATGTACACATCTTCGC
Organism: Nasonovia ribisnigri; assembly: GCA_027563435.1. Taxonomy (NCBI): domain Eukaryota; kingdom Metazoa; phylum Arthropoda; class Insecta; order Hemiptera; family Aphididae; genus Nasonovia; species Nasonovia ribisnigri. Next base: position 124,512 of record JANEHU010001580.1, read on the forward strand.
TCCGTGTTATTGAATGTCGTTCAGGCTATATATATATATTATTATTTTTTTTTTGTTCCGTCGCGGCCATAGTATATGATGTACCGGCGCTTTTTTTTTCACTCGTCACAACCTCGACGGCCGAAAAACGTCGCGTGGTGTCCGATTTCCATTCGGTAAGATATCTGTTTGCCGCGCATACCTCCGCCGTGTACCTACCCATACGATATACACCTCCTATACGTATGTACAATACGAGCGCTGCTGCAGTGTAAACATGACATAATTATTATTCGACAGCGTGTGCGTTCAAATTGACGGGGGCAAAAAGCGTATGGAGACGTACCGCGTCGTGATGTACCTATCAAATAATAATAATATAATATATATATATATGATGCGATTGCGCACGCCACGGCTGCGTGCACGCTTATATTCATGATATATAGACTCATATATATAGGCACCTATATACAATATAATTATAACATTATGACGTGTGTGTGTGTGTGTAGGTAAGGGCGAGGATGATACGATAGAAACTCATAAATACCGTAAAATTCGAACGTACAGAGATCGTATCGCTTCGTAACACTTATAAAACAACAATATAATAACATCCGTTATTAATCGGCGTCGTGTGCATAATATATATATTGTGTGTACCTTTATATATTAATAATAATATAATGTATACATAACACAGTATAAGTATATATATATAATTGCCGAGCCCTATACGTAATATTATAATGCGCGTCACGGCGAAGCGTTTGGGTGTAATTTTTTAAACATTTTTTCGAATATACGACATTTTAAGTCACACGAGGTGATATAAGTGTGGGAAAACAAAATGAACCGCGAGGTCGTAAAAAACCGAACGGATTGCTCGTAAAACGCCGGCCGTGCGCCACCGCCCTCCTATATATATATATATATATATTTAATATTATACGCGTATATTATGTACAAGTACTAATATAATAATACTTATGATAATGTGTACGACCGAAACTAGTCGCGGCTTCGGACTGCACTGCAGACCGACGATGCTATATAGGAAACGAGCGGACAAATTCTTACGCATAATTTAACCGTCAGACGGATTTCATACTTATATATATACATAATAATACCGCGTACCTATATGCGATGTGTGTATATATTATTATATCTATATAGTAAACCGTCGCGTCGGAACTTTCTCCGAAACGACAAACGACGACGGGCGTGGGGAAAACGCGATGTTAAAAAAAAAAAAAAACGAGTCCGTCGTATGAGAAAATAACACTATATCATACTCTCGGTTTTGGTAAAAAATGTTCTGTCGCAAAATCACGACGAAACGACAATGATATTCACAATTTATACGTATACGCACGAGTGCAAGCGCGTATATTTATAATATTATATACCCTATCAGTGGCGCCGACGTCTGTTTTGTATATGGTATTGCATGAAAATAAAATCTGAATATATTTTTACCACACAGACATAGTCCGACTAAATTTGTACATCCTATATAGTATTACTTATTATGACGTATAGAGATCGGTGACGGTTACTATAGTTACTATGTACTCTACGACTCTATCGAATCGCGTTTTCCTCGAGTTTCGGACTATATATTATAATAAGGGCAGGCGTGCAGTGTCTCTTCCAAGACGTTCGGCCGTCTGCCAAAACGGACGTGCGTAATGCGTTTATATATTATGAGATGCGTAAACCTACGCGTCCTTCCGAACCACCGGTTGCACATGCAGCCGCGGCGCGCTTATAATCTCCGCGACGGAAATGACTCGTCCTTTTAGGTCCCGCGATGTCGTGTTATTAATTAATATTATATATATTATATTATAACGAATAGCCTTCGGGTTTCCCTCCGGCACGACTGCAGCACGACATCACGTACTATACCGCGCTGTGGCCGTCCGGGAGCATTCTGCTATACCGCGCACGTACCGCGTGGTATCTCTATATACTCGCGTGCATATATATTTGTACCTATATAGGTGCACATCGTGTTTTGTCGGGGAAATATATATCTTTCCGTTCTACTCCTCGCGACCTAAGCACGAAATCCATTAAGCTCATAATAATAGTATCTATACGGACGAGCGTCATCGTCTCTCGCGCGGTCGTCTCTGGTTGACATCGCGCATCGCTGCTGCAGCTGTCGCTGACGCTCGTTAATCAATACGCCCGCAGTTAATATACACACGTCACCCGATGTCGGATTGTTGTCATTGTCGTTATTATTTTTTATTATAAATGACGTGTTGGAAAGTCGTGTTTCCGTTGACAACCGTGCGGCGCGTATAATAATAATAATATACCGTGGGAGGGTGCGGGATAGGTGTGCTGTTGTGTACAGAGTATATGCTGTATATAATATTATGTGAGTGTTTGTTTTGTCGTGCTGTGGCTGCGGAAGATATCCGTACACCTATATATATATATATATATATATATATAACCGCTGCTGCCGCTGACGCCGCCAAAACCGCAAAGATCCGAGATCACGCGACCGCGTCGAGTTTTTGTCCGGAAAGACACAATATAATAATAATAATAATAATAACGACAACACCGAACGCTTTTTCATTTGCTATTTTATATTTCACGACCGTAATAATATATACCTAATCCTTGCAGTCCTCCGGAGTTGGCCGCAACACGCTGGTCGTGTACGTATACGATATTATAATACGCTCGCTCCTGCTGTCGTTACCGCGAACGTGTACAATATTATGAACCGTGTACGATGTATATGTGTATAATAATATATAGACCACGATGAGTATAAAAAAAATAAGCCGACGGTCACGTTTTCCAATCACTCTGTGTGCTTTCGTACATGCATGTATAAATTATTATTACAAGCAAAACGAGCACGCGAGCGAAAATTACACTAAAAGGTTTTTTTTTTTATAATATATTATATGGCTGGTACCTATAGGCTATTCGTAGGAAAAAAAATGTCGTGGTGTACATAAAAAAAAGGGGGTAGCTGATATATTTTGTACAAAACGAAGTAGGTACTACCTATACCGGTCAAGGCGTGAGAAAATAACGTATATATAAATGTATAGGTATTTATATCCCTCGCCAATTATAAATCTTTTACAAAATGAGTTTTTCCACTCCATTACAATATTCCATCAGAAATGTATTGATTGACATTAAGTACATACTATTGCATACATTGATATCAATTCATACTGCATAAAACATTTTCGGAGTTTGGAACATGCTTCAGGTATATAGATTTAGACGGTCCAGTGTGAAGGTCTATGCACGGGGCAAATTCGCACATTTCCTAGCGTTATTTCGATAATAGAAAAGTCCTCATCCCTCCTACCCCCAAACTGAATCCGACCCCCATCGAAACAATATACTGCAATATGTGCATGGTGGGTTTTCTCGCGAGTGAAGTCTCCGCGGAGATGGGTAAATACAAAAATAAACTATTAACGGCGTTATCGATACGAAACATCGCTGCCGCGGGTGCAGGACCTACAATATATCATGTACTCGATTACGTTAAGATTAAATCGGCATGCGCATATTATACACAATGAATAAAGACGCGTAAAGGGTGTGTTAAATCGCGTTATTCCCCACCGACGGTGGTGTGAAAAAATAAGTGTTGGTTGTACAATAGATAAAATAATAATAACAACAATAATGTGCGGCTCGCCGTACACACATACCTGCGATGTAATAAAATATTACGTGCCTATAACTGCCGTCCCGTATATAGGTACATTATCCTACGAGGATTTTATGATATCATATTGTAATATATGTCTTGTGTGCAAATATAACACTCGAGTCCGGTGAGTGTTACGGGTGAGCTATCGCCAGCGTGTCCCCGGGTATGAGGTATATGCGTTTTGTCAAAACAGTGGGTTTCGGTCCTTAGGAACGGCAGAGGAGGGTCGCAGACGGAAAAGGGATTATTGTCGCCGTCGTCATCGTCGTCAGCTGTTTAGTGGCGGGAGAAAGCAGCGCCGCGCACAATAGGCCCTTTATCCGAGAACATATTATTCTATTATTATTTGTATAATGTTATTATAATAATAATAATAATTATTATTATTATCATTATTATAAAATATAAATATATATATGAGTGATTGTGCGTGCGAGTCTTTTGATGCGCACAGACGCGTTGCTCCCTTTGTCGTGAGCAACGAGCATATATAGGTCGAATCCGCGAAGTGGATCTATATATATATATATATACATATAAAGGCGACCAAATCCTTTAAAGACGCGCCGGATTGGCGCTAAACCAACTGACAATCTTATACACAATACACATTATTATAGCTATATGCAGTGCATAATATATATTATAACAGCATAACATATATTATATCCTTACTATTACGCCCTAACTCTGCGATGTGATATCGGGAAAAGAGTGGCCCAAAAATATGGTTTATTTCTTCTCGCGGGGCTTCAGGGTATAAGTGCGTTTTGTCATTATTCACGCGTGCCGTGACACCACTGCAATATACCTTGTATAATAATATTATATAAATCGCGGCCGAGCGGAAGTGGATCGACAAAAAGTGTACACAAATCATACATTATAAGTCGCATCGTTTTTATAATCTTTGTCATCTGTACCGTCGTATTCAGCGTGCATCGATTGTGACCGTCTTAAGCCATATTACGTAACAATAACAACAATGGGCGCACAAATCTTTTCGACTTTTGAAATTTACCCGACTGCGATATATTATCTCTTGAGACTATCAATTATACTTAATAACCCCGCATATAATATTATATAGCTGTGCGTGTAGGAAAATCGTAAATGTAATGTTTTTTTTATATAGTAATAATAAATATGTACAACCGTATTTTATATATATACCTACGTCATAATATTATATTTTCCTTATATATATATATATATAATTCTGCATATTACTGTCGTATATAATTAATCAGATTTTGTTTTGTGTATACACAACCGCTTTATGGCTATAGGTTTTTTAATCGCGGTCGGCCCAACCCGCGAGCTCGTGTACCATATTTTGTTCGGCGACCGACCCGATATCGCGGATGATGGGCGCTTTGAACAGGCGCCAATAACATCGGGTTTCTCTTAACTCTGCGCATATATGGGTAGGTGCCTATATATATACTCTACGACGTATATAATATTTTAATTATATGTATGATATACCTTAGCTATATGTCAGGTGCAGATGAATTATTACATGGTATTACACTGCAGGTAGGTACACATACGTATGTATAATAGGTATAGTAATTTCGCGGAAAATTTCCATTTTAATATTATTCGAGTTCCGAGTCCGGACCGTTTAACACGTTTTTTTCGCTGTACACATAGTATTTTATTTTGCGTACTTGATATGCGCGTATTACATGTTTTCATATTGAAATTAGCGCGGATAAATTCCATTCCGCTCAAAACGTGCCAACATCCAACTGACGCCCATATAATCGCTGCACGTTTTCATTCGACTGTATAAAATATTATCGCCTATAGTTTAGCTAGTTATATAGGTACAACGGCTTCGTTCGTATAAGAGATTTGCAGCAATCGGCATGACGTGCTCGGGAATTTTCAATTGGGGGGGGGGGGGTTATGTATTATACGTTTAATAATGACGGTTGGGATTGTATAACACTTATAATTGCAAAGGTACTTTAAATATCGCGTTTAAACTTGTGCTAAAAATATGCAATAATAACAACAACAAAATTGGTATTTTAAAACAAAGTTAAGCGCAAGTTAGGGCTCGACAAAGAATTATAACCACCACAATATACTATCAACTGAAACTAAAATCTAAAAATATCTCCAATAGTATGCAAAATAAATGTTCTGCAATTGCAGGTCTCTGAAATCTTATGCTCATATACACTATCAGCTGCATCTATCTCTCAAGCATTTCACAAGAATCAATATGCAAATGCTACAAGATCCCGACCCCGGTAATAGTACGTTTAAACGAACTATGCTGGTATACCAAAGTCAGATGTAATAAGGGGATACATTAGTCGAAGGGGGGGGCATATGAGACCCCTCGCCTCCCCGAGGGCACTACGCCGTATAGGCAAGTCCGTCCACGAGATTCGTGAGTTGACGGTTTCACGCACTTATAGACGCACATCGTAGACGTATTTATTTTTTTAACAGACGTCGGCGGTATTCTATTGCATACCAGACGTGTCGAGAACTATCTCTGCTGTACCTATATATGTACGTTTTATATTTCATGGCCCCGCCGCAATCGCCGTACAAGCACACGAGTCGTTATTAAATAACATATTACAATATTAGCGTGATATCGCGTATTGTGTACACACACGTGTCGGAATTATCATTATCATTATTATCATTATTATCGTCATCATTCATCGCTGTTTAATTACGAGCGCCGCGCATTCTTTTACGTTTGTATATTTTAGTGCTGCTGCAGTTGTACCTATATATATATATGTGTGTGTGTGTATGTGCTGTATAGTATGCGCACGACGCTCGTGCGGCTATAATTCACTTAAAAACAATTTAAGAAATGCATTTTTCTCTCAATTCTTATATATATGTATACATACCTAGCCACCTGCAGCCGCAGCTAAAAAGTGTTATTTATTTTGAGCTATTATTACAGTCCCGAGAAAAATTTCCATTAATCTCTTACGCGTTGGTTGTCACGTACAGTTATTTATCGAACTTCTATATTATGCGTTTTTTCGCCAGCGTAATTACATATATACGCACGCGTATAAATTAGTATATATTGGCATAATTCTTGTACGCAGTATATACCTATTATATACGCGTTGGTGCATCGATACGATCGTTAGGTACAATATAAAATATATTATGCTGCAGCGTATATATATATAGTCGTTCGGCTCCAATGGTTTTCGTTTGTAAACGTACTGCAAAATTAACGTATCTCAATTAGATTATTCACCATAGATTGTGTCGCAATAAATATCGTACTGCACGTTCACTACTATATTATAATAATATATTATTATTATAACAATATTTCGCGATAATCGGGGGCTGTCCGACAATTAGAATCACTCTCGTAATAAAGGTCAACCCGCAAAGATTTATGCGATACGTTTGACGGGTTCCGTGACCAGCTCAAGCGCCCGCGGTGCGCTCGAGAGATGTTTAAGCGGAGAAAACAAGAAAAAAATCGATTTTTATTTCATTGGTTTTTATGGCGAAATTCGATTACATCCGCGACGCTTATATTATGAGAGTTGGGCCACGTTGGGGACGGGACAAAACAGCTTTCGTCCCTCGTCGTCGTCGGCTGCACGAGGTCAGTATACAACTGAGACGTATTAATTTCGACGGGTTTTACGACGGTTTGTATGCACCGACAGCAGACAACCCTATATTCGAAAGCCAATAACGCCTGCCCTCATTCGTCCATCGATTACCACTTTAAGCCGACGACGACGACGACTATGTCCCCGCGCTGCACTTATTATTGGAACACCATTAGACACCGTCGACGGGGACGGGGAAAAAAATGTATATTATACTCAAAACAAACACCGCGTCCAACCCTCCAGTAATATACTGAGTCATATAATGTCCTTCGACCCCCCCCCCCCGACCCCTTAGCCCTTGACGTGAGTAGTTAATAACGCAAATACGCTGTATACAGACATATGCATCGTTATAATATTATATGTGCTTTTGCGGTCGAGGGTTAAAAAACGTACAGTACGAATACGCTATCATTACGTATCGATATATTTTAATACGCGCAGAGCGGGGCGTCGGAAAATGTGTTTTTATTCTATATTGACCTTTTTTTTTTATACATATACAATACGGCGAGCACACTTGAAAATACAAAAGTCAACACCGGTTTTGCCACCAGGGCGTTTAGCTGCGGCAGCGGGTTTCATGTCGTCGTTTGCGTTCAATTTGTTCGACAACTCTATAATAATAATAACATATATACCAGCTCAGGGGTAACCAACTCGGTTGCGGATAAAAACGAGTAAAACCGATTGTAATTGCGCATTATATATGTATATATATATATACTGTACGGCGGCGCGCTAGGCGAAAATGGAATGATAAAAAATCGTCCATCGGGAACAGGTTCTTTTCATAATAATATATATGTATATATATATACATAACGTATCGGTCGTGTACGCAGGAAAAACGGGAGCCCGGACCGGTTTCAGCAGGGTATGGCACGTACTGCGTGTGCGTACAGGTATATAATGGTATAGGTACCTACCTTATTCCGGTGCGAGTCTGCGGCCTGCCGAAGAGAAAATACCTGGCTACTGCGCCGATCCGGGATTCGCCGTTTTTGCGGAATTATGACACGTGGAAAGTATCGATAAAAACGATATCATATTATATTATAATAGATGAGTTTCGTCGGGTCGATGCCGTTTCGTTTGTCGCGATACAGTTCGGACCCGTGTCCGCGCACTGTGCCGAACGGTATCGCGGCGCGCCCGAGGGCGGATCTAGAGGGCAGTAAGGGGGGGGGGAGGACTCGTACAAAAAAAAATACGATATGATGTTTCGTCAATTATTATTAAAAATCAGCATCGTAAAAATGTTTTTCAATTCAAGTGCTCCCACTCCGCAGACGAGAACCCTACCACACTACCTATACGTCGGTCGTGTCACGTCCGGTCGGTGCCGATCGGAGGGGGGGTGGGGGTTCTCACAGTCGTCTCCGCGGCGCTCGTGTTGACACAAAAACTCCGCTGACGGGCGGACGTCGTGCACGTACGGTGCGTCGTTGCACTTGGGTGGTATACGTACACACGAGCACTGGTACCTACCTGGTATATACCGGCGGCGGATGTTTCATTACAATAAAAATGATTTGTTGAAAATCCGCCGCCCGTTATACGACTGTACGGCGATGTTTGCTTTGGACGAGTATTGACCGGCGGCGGCGGCGCGACGGAGCAAAGTGGTGACGATGGGGGAGGGGGGGGAGGCATATTTTATACAGTGCCGTCTGTATAGTGCACGGTTGTAAGGAATAAAACTGGTTTCGAGATGTATTAGGCTCCAAACACATTTTATACCGACAATTCACGACGATGACGATGACGATAATAATAATATAATGTAACAATAATAATATTGTTATAATATTAGAATAATTCATTGTAATGACTATACCATTCTTCACGCCAAATTAAGGGTTGATTTTCTAGGTAAAGGGTAATCCGTCTCCGTTGAATACGTATAAATATTATTCTGAAGCGCGTTAAACGGTTCTTAGGACGCCAGAGACGTAAACCTTTTGTGTCCCTCGCGCCAGTTTTTTCGATTACCAGTTATTCATATGAGATCTGTCTGGCTACTTCTTAAAAATAATAATACATATATATATATTATACGGACGTGAGCGTGGGTGTATGTGTGCACTAATGCCCCGGGAGCTTAACTCGCTGCTCTAAATCGATACTGACAAGACAGAAATGTATATGAAAGGGGAAAAATAAATAATATATGCTCGATAACAATATATAATATGTCTCGGACATATTTTTACTATCATATAGAAATCATATTTATTTTTTTCCTTCACTCGCGCTGCTGCAGTTATGACCTCTGCTGCGTCGGGATGATTTAGGTACGGGTACATACATTATATATTACACGCTGTACCTATTATATCTGTAGAGTGACCGGATTTCACTTACAAATATATTACAATATTATTATTATTTTTTTTATCTTCTCGTCGCGTCCCCGCATTCTCGCTATGCGTTGTACCGTATACATCTGAAAGGTAATAAAATTACTAATGAGTTAACATAACTGACCGTGAAATGTCTTGTCGTCCGTACTTGGTATGATATACAGCCAAAGTCATTATATAACGTGTAATATGAATACCTACGCTTTGGATGTCGCACGCGCACAAAGGGCCCCGCGAAGTGCAATTAAAAAATTTATGCATTTTCATTGAAGCGAAATTAATAGTTATACATAGAATATTGTCAATTGTCATGTTTATTATGGCTATATTTACCATATATATATACCACATTATAAAAATGTAAACTGTGCAGGTACTTATATACCTACGTTTTTATTGCAGCCAAACCTATTCAAATTTCACGAAATTTATCTCCCAAAGTACCTGTATATATATATAATAATGATATAAATTGGATATTATATTGAATATAGTGATGGTCACATGACCTAACCTTCGCCGAAATGCTCAAAATGAAAATGCACGACTATAATGAAAACCCGAAGAAAAGTAAAACGTTCGAAAATACGCGGTAAAAGCTGTAATTTATTGTAGTCGTGAAGATCGGTCTGCTATATATAACATTATATGGCCATATGGGCATAGGAAGGCGTATGTTATCTCATGTCGTAAGTACGCACCTCGCTCAGGGGCGCACCTAGGATTTTTTTTTTTCTAAATAAAATTATTTTAAATACATAATAATAGTATTTGTTTCTAAAAATTTACAGAAAACACTCTCGTGCACGATCTTCGTCAGATCTTCTTACATATAGTTGATAACATTATTGTATATCGTAATTTAAAGTCGATACCTATATAGTACAATTAACAATGCAATTATTTCCAAAACGTCGGGTACCAATAATTTAGGGGGGAGGGGGGAGCTCGAGCCCTCTCGCGGATTCGCCCTTGACCGCACGCTGTTCGGTGTTTGAAGGTGTTTCGGTTACCCGCGCCCGCCGGTGCAGTATAATACGTACCCATATATGTTCTCATATACGTAGGTATATAGTGGGTAAACTCTGGGTTTTTCTCTATGAAAACGGGGGAAAAAATACACAATATACTTTATTATTATAGTATAGGTATATATATATATATATAGGTACTCGTCGCAGTATTAACAACCCCCTCGACGACGGTGGCGCGTACATTATATATATATATATATTTATGATGACGTTCACCTGGTCCATCTCCGCTGCAGCACGGACCAAAATATACGTTCGCGCACGCGCGTATAATATATAATATGTACACGGACAATGCTGTGCCGAATTATCCGCACGCACAATGTGCCCTTTATTGTCGTGGGCTGTAAAGTAGAAAATTTTTGTCTGCGTGTGTGTGTTTATATACACACATTGTGCTTCTTCCCGCTGTTGCAGGCGGCGGGCCGGCAAAGTCCGGGTGTGCAGCAATAATGTATACGCGTATGCACGCAGAATATAGGTACCTATGATATTATATTGTCGTATTATAGGCATATACAACAATATAATATTATAATATATTTATGCGACGAGACCCGCGGCCTCGGCACACTATATATATGACGATATGAGGTGCAGATTTAACGCTCTCGCACGTCGATAAACGTCGACGTCACCGCCGGCGAGGGTGCAGCAGAGACGATAGCAGCATACCGCGTATATTATATACGTACGTATATATATACACGTACGTATAAATTGTAGTATACGATGACTTGTGCCGGACACAAAAGACCTATATAATAAAATATACGTTTAGCGTCCCGCGAAACGTGTCCGGCTTCAGCTGTTTTCGGGGCTAACCGTGTCTGTCCGTCCGTCCGTCGTTGGGGTGGGTCACGAATTATGCGCGAATACACCGCGCTTGTGTGCACATTATGGCGCAGCGCATCTCCACCGCGGCACGAAGCCTGCTGCGGCCACCCTCGCCCTCCCCCGACCCCCCGTCAGTGCCGTACGCAGTTTGTATTTTCGACCCCCTCCCCTCGGAGTGGCTCCTTCAAAACGTGAAAATGTTTTCACGAAATGTTGTTTATTATATAATTCAATACAATCCCTATATTTGTATCCCCCTGCATCCTCGATATTATTGGAAAAGTATTTCTGCAGTGCATATGACGTATCCAGCTCCGGCCCGCTCGTCGCTATCACCGATAGGAGACTTGAACGCGTGAAGCGGACAAGAGACTGTTTAGGCGTATACTTTTACGTGTGGACCGAGCGTAGTTATTATAATATTATTGTAGGTGTATAGAACAATATCATGATATGCATTGACAATTAATGTTTTATAGATTTTATTGCTATTATATATAGGTGTGCACGTGTTCACCAGAGCGTATATATACCCTATACTATTATCTTTGTATATCGGGCGTGAGTTTCTCGCGTTTTTTGTCTCTATGGTTTTTGTTTAACGGTTCCTTTCCACGCGCGTATGATAATTACATAGGTATACACGATAAAAGGTCAAGAAAACCTAAGTTCCTTTGTATATTATAATGTCTATCATCACACCACCGCTATAGGTATATACACTCTTTCCGCGCTTTATAAATGAAAAACAATTTAAGTCGCAGGGGCCAAGGGCAAATTAAGGCAAATAAACGGGTGAGAAAATCATCATGTATTTACATAATATAATAAACACGAAAGCTATGCCCGAACATTCGAAATTACATAATTATCGTAACTTTTTAACAAATCCATTTTCTGCAATTGATTTAACGAAAAAATTCTTTTACTTATTCAAAAAAGAAGACAGTATAATATTATTATTATATGCTTCTAAAAGTTGATGGTGAAATTATTGATGGTTCGTAACAGTTTAATCGAAGTTAAAAATAAAATGAACCATTATATTTTTTGTAGGGTTCACGAAATCCATCGAAAAAAAACAATATAAGAACAATATAGTAATAATAATGAAGAATACGTATATATATTCTTAAAATGTATTCATGTATAAGCGGAACTCGTGTCTGGTCGAGTTATATATTCTATATACCGTCGGGTTCGATACTTTCAAGACTGTAATGTATAGATTGTTCGCCGCAACACGATATTTGTAGTATATACAAGTACTATTTTGATTTTTTTATTCAAATACTTTCCGCGGTGTACTAAAGGTACTTATCTATCGCGTCGGGAATCGCAATAATCATATATTACTATTACAATAAGAGAGATCAGCGGGGGCGTAGAAATGCCATGCGGGGTGCGCAAGCATGTGTCCGAATATACCCTTCAAAATCGTTTACAACTGCGGAGAATACCCACACATACGAATTTCTACCACGATTTAAGTTTATTTTTTATTTTTTTTTTTTAAGGTAAAAGTAATAGTAATAATATTATGAACCCCTCATTATACCGAAATTCCTGTCTGCGCGGCGTGTATACACGTGGCGTCGGTCGTTATGGTCGTTCACGTTTTCCGAATATAGCGTGCAATTAATCTCATATTATAAAGACGTGTCCCGCGTTGTTTTACAACCCAAATCCAATGTGGTACCCATATATATATATAATATATAATATAATATAATATAATATATATACACGACTCGTACGTCTGCGATCGCGCTAAACGACCGGCGGATTATTAGTCTCACAATATTATCGTATACCATATTGTACATGTATAATATATAGGTACGTTGTAGAAGACATTTTTCGGGCCGACGACGACGAAGACGACGACGACGAGGTCGTGGGAATTTCGAATAATATATCATTAACGCGGTGTCTTTCGGTAATAGAATTTTCATTTCCGTCCTTTAAAATCCAATTAAATCGCGATTACTGCCGCGAGAATGGGACAAATGTGCTAACGCGCACAAAACGCGGGAACGAAATATTATAATAATATAATATATATTATCACATATTGTTATTATACAGTGCAGTATACAACACCAGCCGTATTATTATTAATTCGCAATTCGACGTCCGTCTGACGCTATAATATTTATCTATTTACATATTATATCCACCTATTACGTGTATAATATTATACGTACGCCGGTGTTCGATTATTATAATATTATTATATTGACCAGACGCGTAATAACCGCACGGATCAATCATTGAATGTCGTACAAAATATAATAATAGGTATGGCCGTATAGTATACACAAATAGCTATATTATATAATATGCACGTAGAGATAAAAAAATAAACGATGATTTCGCACTTTTTGTAATTCGGTCGTTTCGCTAGTTCAGCGATTATAATATTATTATAATATTGTTCCAACGGCTCTCGCCAAATCATATTTTATTCATTCTCCCGTCGCCCGCACAATACAAATCACGTAACGCGCCGCTCCGTTCGGTTATTATTATAATATATTGTACTGCGTTGTTTTCAAATCGCCAAAGGTCTCTCTGTATATAGGCACCACACATCCGTCCGTTATCGTCGACGTCTGCTGCCCGGCACGTCTCCGCCGTTATAATCTCGCGAAATGTGCATAGAATAAAGTGTCGAAAAATTCGTACGCCGGTCCTGTATACATCGTTGTTATTATTATTATTATTATTATTATTGCATCATCGCTTGCCTACATCGATTTTATTGTAAAACGATATTTGCTGGTGGCATCCGGCGCCGCGTGAACACGACGAATACGCGTGCTCGATCTCGCGATATATAGATACAGGTACACGAATGTTGTCTCGTCATGGCTCGAAATAGTTATCGTTGTTCCGTCCGCGTCACGAGGAGTCATGTTGTTGTGATAAATATGTTATATTTTTTTATCGTGCCGCAAGTGTATACGGGGCACACGTACTCTTGTTATTATTATTGTCATTGTTATTATTTGCCCAATAGGTCCTTGCCGAGGTACCCGTAACCAAAGCGCACGCAGTGGCAATCGGCAACGCAAATATAATATATAACATTATATATTCGTATTGAATTAACCCAGCCTTGCTGATCAGAGGCGCTCTGCTAACACATCATTTCTTTCTAAAATTTTATCAAATTCGACCGCGACTGTCCTACACTCCGATTCAATTTTTAAGCCCCCTCCCCCTCGTGATACTAGATTTACACGATATGTCCCTTTGGCGTTCCATCTTCCGCTTCTAATTGTATAACTTCTGCACTCTATCGTATCGTGTATGCGTCTCGGTAATGAAGATGATCCCGCTTTTGACTATACCTATCTATCCGTAAACTATTCATCGACGCTTGGTCTTTAATAATTAATATTATTATTATTATTATACTATACAGTGTTATTCCGACTAAAATATTTGTATACGAACTGTTCATAATATTATCATACAACTACCTATCACTTGACGGTTGTATTGTTATAAAAATAAAACGAAAAACACAACGATTACTTTAGTATTGTTGCGAATATCAATGAAAATACAAATAATAATGTAACGGAAAGGAAACGGCGACGGTGCGTCTTCGTCTGCACTTCGTATGGTACTCGCACGCACGCGCTTCGATGGCTTTGCTGTGCCAGACCTGCGACGAGTCTTCCCGCCACAATGACCCCAGAGGAGTCGGACAATGAACGGCTCTTTTGCGGTGAACAATATGTACGACAAACAGACTGCGAGTTTTCAAAAAGACTATACTTACGTCATAATTTACGAGACCGGGTGTGAGTGTGTGTTGTGTTCGGTGTATACGTAACCACCGGGACCGACGGCGATTTGCACCGGTGTGGTGTTTCTACGATATCGTTATACCTGCCTGCTGCAGTGTACGGTAAAATATATACCGCGTTGGTATATACCTATACGTGTCTGCGGTCCATCCCGCGGTATATAACCGTGCAGTAAACATATATAGATATGATATAATAAATTTAAACGCACGTATAATTAACACCGATTGTAGTCGTTTGTCACATTTTACGCATACTTTTTAACACCTTTTAATAACAAATCGTACATAGTGTATACTTGGTAGAATTTATATAAAAAAAAAAGTCGGGCGAGTTGACGCGTATATCAATATTTGTTCACAGCAGACTCAGCCCCGCGTACTAAACCTATTTTGTGTTTTGATTAATAAAACTTTATTGATCGTCGACTCAATCGTTGTTTTGAAACCGTCAATTCGTCATCTCGCCCTCAACACGTCGACTTACCCCGAGTTCCCTTGTTTAAAATAATACAATAATGATATACCTACACAAGCGCACGTCCGCCGCCGACGATGTTCGATTTGTCCGCTCGCAATAATATTATTTTGTGTGTATTGTGTTTTTCGTGGCCGCCACGCGATCGTTTACACGCGAAATTAAAATGTGTATATTACAGTAGGTCATTATTTCGGGCGGTTTTTCGTGGGTCGTTTCAACCCGCCCGGCCGTCGTATAATTACACGGAGATGACGATGATAATATTATATAATTAACTGTACGTAATAATTATTAACGCGCGTGTGGTGCCGCCGCCGTCGAAATTACGCTTTCGGGTACCTTCCTATATAATATATATTATATACTATCGTGTCTATTAACTGCCGCGAGTACGGGTCGAAACTTAAAATAGTCTATTATTATATTAGGTGTTCACACACCTATATACACCTATATTGGCTATATTGAGTATATCGATGGTGGAAAAGCAATAATATTTTCTAAGCGCTTCGTACTATGTATTTTCGACGACTCTCCTCGCATGCAGGTATAGCGGCGGTCTTGGAAGGTGTTGCGTGATTCAGTGATTGCGTAGTATATATTATTATGGTCAATATAGCGTTTTGTTATTTAGTACCAATTTTTTCATAGATTTCATCGCCATCGAATGCACACGGTGAAGTACAGTTGCCGTGATAGCGTCCGTCCAAAGTATAGTTTACCGGAGCCCGGAGATCGCACCTTGTGTGAAAAGGCCTATTATATTAAGGACTCGTATATACGATCTGTAGCACATGGATATATAGGCGCATGTCCCTCGAACCAGTAGCCAGGAATTTTATATGGTGGCGGTCTATATAGTCTCCTCATCCCTCCCTGGCTTCGCCTCTGACACAAATTGCGGTATACGTATACCTACTTACCAAAAATCAAAGTATTTGAACCCGTGCGCTATCTATGTATAAAATGGTCTGAATAAACCTAAAAAGTCCATTGATCGAAACGTTAATGAATGTATTATTATTAAAGAATATGAGGGGAGGTTAGGTTTAACCTAACCTAACCATGGTCGATGAATCAACATGTATCTTATTTACATTTATAAATATACACCGAACCATAGATCATAATGAGTCAAACGAGACGCAAATATACGCTGCAGACACAAATAATAAGGATGCCGACTCTCAGGGTGTAAATCGACGATCGTCGCACTCAGAGGCAGATCTTCATACATTTTCTGAAGTCTTAATTTAACACAATATAATATAATAATAATATGCTAAAGTATACCTGCTCAACTTACTTATCCAAAACTGAAACTTTAGGAAATGACTTAAGCTATCATTTAGACATGCAACCCTGCAAAACGATGTTGTAACGTCGAGTGTCTATTGTATACTGCAATCTAGCATATGATATTAAATATCACCTTGCAGTCATCCAGTTATACGAAAGTCTTTTTTCATCGGATAATTTGAAATATATATAAACTATAAGGTGCCGCGTATAATATATTATTATACACACCTCGACACAACCAACGGGAAAATTCCCGACTTCCCGATAAGCTTTGAACCGTTCCCTAAACTTATACACTAGGATATAATATTTACTCGAAATCCTATGGACGTACCTACTGTGCTTGTATACGCAAGAAACGAGAAATCCAAACACAACAGTTCGACAGTTCTAATTATTGTCCATCGATTGCTGCAACGAAATAATCTATATAGTTGACCGTGCATCGTGATTACGCGTAGGTACAAAACAAAAAAAAAAAAACACCGAAGGTTATTATTTATGTAATACATAATAGGTGTGGGTGATGGACTCCGAAAGTATATATCGTTGACGTAAAAAGAAAGTCGATTCTCATTATTGGTCAACCGCGGCGTATAATAGGTATACGATAATAATAATAATAATAATAATATACTATCTATAAATTATTGTATTAGTATATATTATTATACATACAGAGTGATTTGTTGAGCACGCTCATCATATTTTTATACACTCAACTTATGCATATATTTAAGCTCTGATTTTTTTTTAATTTTTAAACGCTCATAAAGACCATACTTTCGAATCCTAGAGATGTTATTTGTACCACTAAAGGATCATCATGTGGCAATACAAACTTCTGTTTTTCTTAATTCTAGAAACATCCCTTTTCGTATTTAATTATCAAGCAGATATTCTTTTGTGAGAATTTTGATGTATCTAAATTGAAATTCAAGTGAGTAGTTTTTGAGATATATAACGTTGTGGACTAAGGATAACAAGGATACTTTTTAGATATTGGTGGGGCTTAGACGATTTAAAAAGTTATGAATAACTATACTATTGATCTATCGATATAAATAAGTATTGAATTGTAAAAATGATCCGAGTAAATACTACATCTAATATCTTATAGGTATTATGTAGTTTATATTTCTATAAAACCATTTTTAAGGACTATTATCCTTAGTGTAAACCGTTTTAATACCTCAGAAACTATACTCATTAGAATTTTGATTTAGATACGTTAAAATTCTAAAAATCAGAATTTGAATAAATATATACTATTTAAAGGAAAGACGGGAGTGAGCTTGCTAAACAAAATCACTCTGATAAATTATAAATTATATACACACACAGTATACCCTGCATGTGTTCCTTCCCTCCCCGACATATTATATGTGCCTCGAGCACGGTGTATGTACTGCTCGTTCTGCTGTAACAGCGGTGATGACTTTCCACTTCCTTTTTGTGTTTATTATTGTGCCCGACAGCGGTGATTGCAGAACTCTTTGAAATTAAAATTACGCGGTAATTTCGATCGCGTTTGAAACGAGATCACGACTCGATAATATAAAAGTATATATATACATATATATATATAATATACGCGTATTATGTTATACCTATATGTACTGCTACACGTGTATAAAATTATCTTGTAATGGAAGAAATGAAATGGTTGTGAAAAAAAAAAAAAAATAAATAAATAATATACTATACTACCTACTTATACATACACTCGTAATTATTTTATTTTATATATTATATATATTTAGTATACCGTTGGAGTTTTTAACCTCACCTCGAGTCTCTGATTACAGAGATGTTTAGTGGTATACGTACGTACTATACCTATTATATATATATATTATATATATAACATCGTTAATATTCGTTTTTATGAATAGTCGTAAAATAACCTATTTTTCCTAACGCGTCACTGTATAGATTTTACAACCATATGTGTATACGGACCCTCCGACAAAATTATATTTCGGAGCTATTCAAAAAAAAAAAAAAAACCAAAAAAAAAATTAAATTCTCGACACTAATATACAAACCGTTTAAAAAACATAAAACCTCCGTCAACGTGAAGTATAATATATAATATTATTACATATACGTCTGAAATCATTATATCGGCGTGCGTGCATCATGGCGGGCGGCCTCAAGTATAATATATAATATAATATTAATATATTGTTGTGTATAGGTTGGTGTAGCCACGTGTAGGTGCCATAGCCCTGTGGGCTATATGTATATACATACGATGTACAATTTGGGAATGATTGTTTTGAATGATTTACATTTTATACTTTACCTATATGGGCAATTGATTGCAATGCCAAAATACCTATAGTAATTATTATATGACTATTATAGGGCTCGGATGCATTTGTATATTTTTTTCTAGATGCATTTTATTAAGATACAAATGGGTTTCAATTACACACTTATAGGTATATAAACTATAATAACGAACTTTTTTCGGGGCATTTTTTACATTTTTCAAAGTTTTTATGCATTTTTAAACTTTATAGGATACTACCTATTAATTTTTTTACCTCATTTTTTACACATATTATTGTACTAAAACGTATATATTTACACTTACATGATTTCTAATCATTAAAAATACATTAATTGTATATAAAAAAAAGGTTGGCTTTCAGCTGTTGACATACCACCATGCAGGTAACCTCACTCCTCCCCGATAATAGGGCGCTGGTATATACTTTTATATGTTTACTTGGCCTCGCTGTATATAACATTTAGTCATATTAGGTATAGGTATAAAGTTATATAACTATGCAGATATACAGTGAAATACTCTAAATACCGGACAGAAGGTTGCTGAAACGTATTGTCCGCTATTCTGAGTATTCTGTTTGTAGTTGGTTTCCAAGAAAACTTTCGGTATTTTGAGGTGTCCGCTATTTAGAGGGGTCCTTTAGGAGAGGTTTCACTGCGTTTTATATCATATAGGTATACCTACACGAGCGCATATCGCACATCTTTATATTACGCCTATAGTGTTATTTTATTTTACATTTTCACGATAGCATTTTGACACAGCTTGCATAAAATGCGCCTGACATTTAAATCGCTTGGCATTTGAAAACGACCGACCGACTACCCTTTCCCGAGAAGTCATGGGTAATCGCCGAAATCGTTATACATAATACGAATATTCTGTCTCTATATATACAACGCTGCAGCGTTCGTACCTACATATATTTATGTATTAAAGTTATATTGTTATGTAAGCGTAAAATCACAAATTTTTATAACCGACGGCGGCCAAACCCGCGGAGACCGTGCAGCGAGAAATACAATATACTTTTATAACGACCACCGCCGACCGACGTTGCTAAACCTACACAGGGTGCAGTTTTGAATATATATATTTAAGTATTACAAATTTACAATAATATATAATCATAATTCGCGTAGGTCCATCAATAACGATTACACCCTCGCCATGTATATACATACATATTTATATATATATATAAGTAGGTACCTGCAGCACACGCGCCGAATAATAATTCAAAGCGACTTTCGTTTAAATCGCATTGCCGGGGACCTCGCCCTTTATGCGCCGTGCGATGTATAGGCCCTTTTGTTTGAAACCGCTCAGACTTTTTAATGTAGGTCAAACGCGACGTATGGCGTGCTGTGCCTTTATATATGCACAAGCTTCGCGTCAATCGTCGCGCAATTTATATAACATCGAACATCGACGTCTTTGGAACGCGGTCGCCATATAATTAGGTATATATACCTAGTAGGTGGTATATAACATTATACAGGTACACTCTAGCCATATATATACTTGTGCGTCTCGGTGTAACATATACCTATCATCACTATATGTATATATACACATATTATAGTATAAAACGTCCGCGTGTGCGATGTGACCATTATTATATACAATATTACACAATATTATAATAGCCGATATCTATATAATATACATGTATAATACCGCGACTGTAGTACCACACTGCTGGTTAGGTAAGGAGTGCTCGCGACTTACGACGAGTAGGTACCTACTATATATATTATATTTACGGTGTTTTTTTTTTTTTTATCGAAACTTTTGACCAATCTCAATTGCCGTTTTATCGTAGGTATACGCATATTATATATATAGGACTGATTATTATTATTATTACGCGGCTTGAAACGAAAGTCGTAATAATGGCGTGAGATAATATATTATTATGTGCAACGCGGTTCGAGTGTTGACGTGTATATTATTATGTGTTATTGTTATACTTGTTAGATGTATACGACCGAGTGACACTCGAAGAGATTTAAGATTTCGACGGTATTCTACGCAGCGCGGTCTTTAAGCGTGTCGCAACAAAGACAAAACGATAAAATATAAAAAATGATGTGATATATAGAGACGTAGTCGTTATAATAATATATTATGTCATACTGTTATTATTAATACGATTAAATGCAAATATTCGAGTGATCCGTCCGTACAATAATAAGTGCAGTATACGATTTGGAGCGCGCGAGGTCGTCAAATCGTTTTTCAACTGCATAATATTAAAGTATATACATTTAAGTCAGGACCGTAGTCCGTATAGGTACACCGCCTGTATTGTTGTGTTTTAATTAACATATCATTGTTGTTTATTGCCGAAACGTTATTTGTACGAAGCCTGGCATGAGATACAATAAGACGGAATCGATATAACCTATATATTGTAGTAAAATCGTAAACCGTTCGATTACTGACGAACACCCCGCGTCCATATCTCGACGACTTCGTGGTTTAGTTTTATCGCGAAAGAACAAAAAAAAAAAAAAATCAAAACAAAAAAATGTTTTCGACAAGATTATAGGTACTTGAATATTCTATACAATATACCTATACTTGTCATTATTGAAAAAGAACTACGCCAAAGCGACTCGTACCGACCGCGCGATTATTGAACCAGACGAATATTATACGACGCTCTAATATAATATAATAAAATATTCAGCGGATTATGCGTGATTTGCATTTCAACGTCGAACGAAAGGTGGCGAAGAATGCCGATATTATATGATTACTATTTTCTCGTGCAGTCGCACAAATGAACAAAAACAAAAAAATAAAAAATAAAAAATGCGATTCAACAACTCGCGTTCGTCGGATTTGCATTTTTCACAAACTGCGCGTTTACGAATGAATAATAATCCATATATACCTATTATACATATTTATTGCGAATGTCGTCAGGTTTCCTCGGAGTGGCGGCGAGTACGTATACATGAGTATATATTTATATATATATAGGTACCATTGATTATAAATATTAATACATATAAGTTGTATAAAAGGGGTCTCCGACCTATATGCGGCCCCCGCCAAGCTTTTCGAACCGGCCCACCTGTAAGCTAATATTGATGTTTTGAAAATATATTTAGTATACATTGATTGGGTACTAAAAATTATTATGATAAATCTTTCATTTAATTAAAAGGTCGGAGACCCCCGTGTTGTATGATGTACCTATATACAGCTATACCTCGCGCGCGGGTACATTATAATATATACATTATTATCATCGCACGTATTCACACATTATTGTATATTAAAGCGAGGGAGAAAACCGCGTAAATAATGATAATATTATAATACTATTTCAATCCATCCGTCGACAATGGTTTAAAAAATAATTATTTTTATTTTTTCGACACGACACTTTTTTGCCGTAACGAAGCTCAATATTATATATGTGTGTTACAACATATAACAATATGATAACAATGCGATTCGTTCGAGCCCGACCGTTGTCTAATATAATAATAATATAATAGCGTTATCAATTTCCTTTTTATCGAACGAGAGTCAAGGACGCGTCGTGTCAATCTCTCGTCACGCTCTTCCGTCTTGTGCCTATATATATAAATATATCATATAGTATATAGGTACAAATAAGGTGTGTGAGCGTGTTTAATGTATACAATACTCGTATTGTCGGGCACTGAAAGGGTGGAGAAGGGTAGTATATAGGTATATATAGAGATAATGTATATATATAATAATATTCACCGCGTGCGCCGTTATCAATCATCCGTCGCGGTCGTCCAGCGATCGACGTTATATTATTATTTATTCTTATATATTATGTAACTGTACGGCGAAGAGAAAGACCATCACAAGCCTAAAAATATTATCGTAACACCTATATATAGGTACATACACGCTATATGGTAAACTATATGGTTACTCGCCGGTCGCACAATATACCATATTATAATATCGTATTATACAATGTCATTATTATTATATTATATTATGTCGTCGCAAACATTGTCATATTATCGTTACCATGGTATACGTCATTATTGTGCGCGGTCCAGTGTCCACTATATAGGTACGCGACAATTTTAATAATAATATTATGTATTATACAATGTTAAGCGGGGGCCGATTCCAAAACGATCATCAGGAGGGTCTAAACCTATATCGAATACCTACGTGTGAGATTGACGCGGGTGCAATGAAAACGTCGGATTTTCTGCATCGACCGGGACAGCCAAGTATAATATTATGTCATGGTACTATATGAATTTCAAATCACACTATAACCTAACCAAAGACGACCGGATTTGGGGTCGCGAAGGGCACCCACGGGGGTGGCCCCGGCGACAAATTACACTGTTCAGGGTTGGCTCAGAGCCTTGAAAAATTTCAAGTGTACAGTGCGATACAGCTTATGTCATTGAGTATACTAAATGGGTATACCTGACATAAATAGCCATGACAAGTTACTGTATGCGGGTGTAAATTAAAACACAAATCGTCGTGTACGAAAAAAAGGATTTCAAGCCGAGGAGACCGCGACAATCGTGGATCGGCATCATATATATTTTTGAGGGTTGTTTATGTTTATTATTATAGTATTTTTTTTTAATTCGGCGGTATGAACTGATTTTTCTTGGCAAAAACATCTCGTACGACTCATACAATAGTGAATACCGACGTAGTGACTTACTATGTAGGTCTATCGTATATATATAATATATATATAACGGAGTGAATGCGGGCAACGGCGAAAAGTAGCGAGTCTCCATACGGTTAATAATTTTTTGAATTATAATATTATAATGTACGACAGCAAAATTCGTCGGTGGAAAATTCGGCTTGCGGTATACCGCAAAAACGCACTGCACGAGCCGCGCGTGCCCCGCTCGTGCGTTATCGCAGTGACCGTAATATAATTGGTATACAATGTATGGTATAACAATATATAATTATCGTATACAGTACATATAGCTGGTACGGCGGTCGAGTCTCGCGCGATGGCCAATGGTCTTAGAGGTATATTGTGATATACAATACAGTAATAATGTAATACGCGTTTCTGCACACGGCGATTTTCCGTATCAATCAATGTCTTGTTATTATATTATTACCTATGTCGTGTTTAAATCACACGACCGTTATATTGGAGGCACGTGACGGGAAAAAATAAAAAATAAAATGTAATAATAATAACGATAATTATAATAAACTTATACAAACACGTACATATAATAATATTATACATTATTATACCGTAGCGGTGGCGACCGATTCGACCGCCAGCTATATAATAATAATAATCCGCGCGGAGCGGAGCAACAGTTGTGTACCGCTGGTATATACCGCTGCTGCAGCTCATAACCGCGTTGTCGGTAATGACATTAATTATCTCTCCAAGGTCGTGCGGACGTACGGTTTTTTTTCCTCGCCACCGCAAATATTACAATATTTTTTCTTCTTGTTTTCGCGTTTCGAATCGTTTTTTATGCACGTCCGTCGTGTGTTAGCTAGCTCGCAGTTAAAAAAATTCATAATATTCATGCACACACGGCGCCGCATGACGTCGTACAAACAACAAGTCATGTGCTTGTAATAATCACATATGCGTACTCGCGAGCATATTATTATTATTATTATTATTACACACATCTCTCCGCGAAGGTACACAATATTATAATAACCCAGTTTTAGAAAGCGCATAAATTTTGTTTGCTCGAAATTTGTATATAATAATATTATATTATATATATATAGGTACTCACTCGCGTGTATAATTGGCGTCCGTTCAATATCGGCGGCGTCCGTTGGTTTATATTTAAAATACGAAATCGTTATTATATTTTATTATCGTATATTATCGTATTATGTTATAACTATCGCGCTTTATTGCCGAGGCCCCCCGCGTGAGGGCTGCCAAACGCGGTGCGATAAGTCGCTCAGACCATGTGCAGATTTTTTTATCTTCCTCAGGACGCGCAGTCGGAAACCGTTCAAAATCGTGACGATATTGTATCATATATACTTACGAAACTCATCGTTGCCAATATTTTTCGGATTTTTTTTTTTTGAATATTATTTGCGCGGACGTTCGACGTTATACGAGGCCGTGAGAGTTGTTCGTGTAGCTACATGTATAATATGTAGGTATAACATATGTGTTGGTAGTCGGAATCGCTTGTGTATATAATTATTATAATATATTGTATAGTGTATGTGCGCACAATAAACGATATGTGCGCGGATACTAATATGTTTTTTAAATTCTCTTCGATCGGATCGTATTAAACCATCTGAAATTCAAAATAAATATGACGCAACGAACGATTCGAGTGAGCAATAGCGATAAAATTGTTCTCGTACATTACAATAACGTTTTTATACTGCTGCTGCAGGCACGCAAAGTTTGTTGCTTGCAATAATATTATAATATTTGATGGTGTACGCACCCAAACTTAACTTTTCGCGCCTTATAATTGCGACTGGTGCGTTTTGAGAACAAAATAATATTGCACGCCGTACCGTCCTCGGTATACGGTCGTATATACCCGTCACGAGGATGGTATTCATAAATTATGGCGTATAAATATAGATCGGTCGGCGAATAACGATTATATATAGGTACCGTTTGCGGGCGGGCCATGTTTAAACGACCTTATAACAGTAAAATATAATATGGTATTTTTAGGACCCTAGGCCGAACCGCGTCGCTGTTTTTTGTTCAATTTTTTTATTTGTCGGCCAAAACCCGAGTAGTAGGAAATCCGACACGAAATCGCGTACTCGCAGCAGGACGAGTGACGTCATAATATCGTAAATCGTATGGTTACCTATATATATAAATGCGCCGATCGTCGTGATTTGTTTTGCGGACGACCATACGCAGCCGCCGCTGACGTCTCTGACGTCATTATTATGCACCGGGTCAATGGGATTCCGCAACCGGCAGCTATCCGGATTGTTACGACGACGTGTATTTTAGCGCTACGTAATGAGGCCATACAAAATGCCAAATGAGAATATATTATATATTATAAGGCACACGAGGCTCGTGTGGACACCGTTGACACGTATAATTATTATATTATATGCAGACGAGCGCGGACAAATGTGATTATATAGTATTATAATAATGTTATTCTATATAATTTTTTAGAATAGTTTTTTGTCAGATAAAATTCAAAAGTCTGCACGATATGTTGTATAATAATAGTTGAAGGCAGAGAGAGAAAAAAATAAAAGGCACGTATTTAAGCTATAGACGGACAACACTATATTACAGACAAAGGTGGGAGAATGAACTATAGGTAAACATTTTTTATCTTTTAACTATAGTTATAATTTATTTTCTAATCCACTTGTTTACGTAACTAGTTGAATTTACAGTTGAAATAACTTGGCTTTTCTCAGTTGATTTAATAATAATCCATCGAGTTGTTTTTTTTTTATATATATTTTTCGTAAATATTAATATAAACATAAAAACAACCCACTTCTATAATATTGCGATGCAAGCCATGCAGATGTGTCGTATTTTAGGATGGCAACAGGTGCCACATGCTCACTCCCTCCCTATATTCCTTATTTAGATGTGCAATATAATTATGATATCACAGATACCTGCAGTTGAGGATTAATATTTTTTCATAATCTAATTCAAATAATTATTGTTATTGTGTGTAATAATAATTTATATATATTAAGGTGTAAATTCCGTATATGCACGGAAAGTTAGTTAAACGTTGATAGCTACGAGACTCACGATTGGTGTTTTGTAAGCATAGTAATATTGTAAAAAATTACAACGTTTTTAGAATTTTTTTCCACGTTCAACCGGATGTTGTTTTTAGATTTCTCCCTCCCCAAACATTTTACTCTGACTCGCTGCCGTCGAGTATTTCTACTGCTGGAACGTATAGGTACCTATATATAGCTGCATGTGTAGAAACGTGGGCCACGTGACCATCGTAAAACCGCACTGCAGTGAAGACGATCGCAGCCGTTCAGCTCGAATTAATCCTAATCAAAATGATTAACCCGCGTATTGTTGTAGTCATCCTATTAAGAAACCCACGATTGTGGACATCGTATATTTTAATGAAACAAACGACGGCGGCGTTCACTCTGTTGATTCACTTACAATCAATTTGTTAGCATAATATTAAATATTATTATATTAAGTCGGCTAGGTAATGATTTTTGACGACGTAATAGGAGTACTTGCGGCGGCAGTGGCTGTATTATTATTTTATTGAATATACACGCGTGCCTTATAATATGAATGACCATCCTTCCGTCCCATATAATTCGTCTCGTCAGCAAGGGAAGCGATTTCCGTCCCGAATCACTCAAGTCACAGCTGCTACTATATATAAAATATATTCACTTCATAATTTAGTGTACGAACAATAATATTTCTTCGTACGAGTAAACGACGTATTATTTAGAGCTCAATCACGGCCTGCCGTCAATCATCTCGGCGGCGACTTCAATGACCACCTCAAATGATTAATCGTCCCTCTGCACGCAGCCCTCTATTTCAGTGCAATAGAGAAACGTTAAAACGTTGCAACTATAAGGTAAAAAGTACATCACATTCCCTCAGAATAGGTAGGCTTAATATTATTTTCCTCTATCAATTCGTTCTCAAGTCTTAGTCCTTCAACATTTTATCTAAAGAAACACATCATATTTACTATATTCTACTTTACATTTCAATTTTACATTTTTTCCTGTAAAATCTGTTCCGTCGAGAAATAATGATTTATGTCAAAATCGTAATAGGTATAATATATAAACGACTACGATTTCCAGTAAAACGAAAGAAAAAATAACCGGTAATATGGATCATCATGGATGCCCATACATTATTATAATAATATGTGATATTCTATTTTAAGAGGTGTATATAATTGATTTGGCCGGCACCTCGCGTAAACCCTAATATTATAATAATTATTTGTATTTAATTGTATGCGTGTTAAACGAACGACGAGGATCGATCATTTGCCAATGCCTATGTATTTTTTTTTTTTAGTCGTCTGCGAATGTCTGGTATAACTATATGGACTAAAAAAATGTAACTACATAATATTATTATTATTATTATTATTAGTTAACGTTACGCGTCCGACTGCGACGCTGCGTGTTATATTAATCGGATGACGCGCGTTTGAAGGCAAGAAATGAAATAAAAAAAAAAATTAATGTACAAATATAAAAAACGCGTCTCGTAATAAGTACACCTATTACCTGTAACAATGCTCCTCTCGATGCGGATGAGACGTCCCGATGATTTATTATTATTGTTGTTGTCGTTATTATTATTATTATTATCATTATTATATTATTATTATATTATTACGGCGTTCGCTTCGTCGAATCTGAACCGTACGATGCACCGGTAAACTGCTGCTGGCAGATAGGGACCTGGAGAATTTAATATTTTTGTCGTTAATCGCACGCGAAACAAACACCGTCTCGGCTGGTCGCGCTCCCATGATATTGTACACACGTCGGGTCGGCGTGGAATCGCGGCAGATAATCGCATCACGCCTTATAATAGTAATATCGTTATAATATAAAATATTATACACCTATTATGGGCGCAACATTGTTATTCGTATAAATAATGGCCGGTTAGTAATTATCGTGATGTTATATTATATCTATTAGCGGCGGCGACCCGTCATTATAATATATATCATTATATTATAGTTTCACTCGTCTCTGCCCCCCCCCACCCCCAAAAAACACTTTTATTTATTCGTCGGCCGTCACCCGGGAGACTCTCCAGTCGTCATATATATATTATATAACAAGCGGCGCGTTCAGAACGTCATCGCCGTGGGTGGCTGCGAGCGAAGACCAAGTACGTCGCGTCCAAATTATAATATTATTATTATTATTATTATTGTTGTTATTATATTGGGTGTATTATAATAATACTATCCATAATATATTATTATATGTGCAGGTATAATAGATATCGAGTCTCAGAACACATTATTGTTATTGTTAATATTATGATAAACCGGGATCGACTGTCGGGTGTCCTATATATATATATAGACATGCAGAGTACGGGGCTTACGGAGTGCGTTCGGAGGAGAAGAGAAAAAAAGACTTTTCCCTCCAAACAATAGCACGCTAACTCAATAACAATCGCATAGGGTCTCCGGCAGAAACCGGTAACGCTGTTCGTGGCCGACGACTGTGTGCCCGGTACCTATATTATAATACTTTTACGTATTATTATTGTTTTTATTGTGTATATATATATATTATTATAACGCGACCGGCATATCGTATCGTATATTTTTATTTTCATATTAATACGCCTCGAAAAAAGTCGGCACGACCGACCGTATACATATACTGAATACGGAATATATTATAATAATATGGTCATGACTGTGATAATAATGTACGTATACTCTATCGTTTGCGTTTCCCCTCTAGCACCTCCGCAGCTAAACACCTGTAGAGTCGGATGGTGCGCTCTAAAGGTTAGGTATAATATATATATATATATATATATATATATAGGCAGTCTGATTTAAAATAATATACACATTATAACATCATCATCGTTATTATTATACTCGTCGAAGGCGGCGGCGGCGGTGTTATACAACGCGTCATTCATAAAATTTATACGTCGTCGTGTGGACATTGGATTGTTTTCGTTTCCGGACGAAGTGCGACACACGCGTATCCGATGATAAAATAACAATAAAATATAAATCGTCGTCCATCGAAGTCGAGTATTTTATGATATAGGTAATTGCGGCGTACGCGGTACACGAGCGGTCATATAATAATATCGTCACATACCGTGATAATGTACCTCGCATACCGTAAATGCTCGCGCCCGCAGTAGTAGTTTTCGTACGACATAATGTTATTGTTATTTGTTAATATCATATTGTTATTATTGTGTAGGACAATAAATCATTGTAACAAGAAATCCCGATCGAAACGCCGTTTATCGGATCCCGGCCCGACGACCAGTGGGACTCGGAATTCAAACGAAAATAATATATTATGACTTATAAGTATAATAATATATATATTATGATATTATAATCTCGTTTCTGTACACATGATTTATTGTAACGTCTAGCACGTCGGTGTAATGCGATTCCATTCTCGAGTTATCAAATACTATACACACACACACACACACACACACACACATCAATAATTTATCCATTGAGAACAATAACGTGATTCGGGGGATGATTAATGGGCAGGTCTAGAGGTACCTGCGACGTGCGTAATCGTCGTAAAAAAATAAAAACCATGGTATGCCTACCTATATATTATATCAACGTAATAATATGACGAACGAACGCGCTCATTGATATACTCGAAAGTCGAAACGCACGCACAATAATGTTGTGCTGAAGCAAATACTGCGCCTCCTGCCCACACTTACGACACACAAGTTTTTATGAAATCAATCATTATCCCCTTGCCGTTATTAATATTTATATTATTATCGACGCCGCACGACGATATCGCGGCTATTCGAACGGGTAAAAAAATTTAAGATTTTCCTCGACAACCGTTGCACCGCACTGTTGCGTTTTCTAATATATACATATATAGGTGTGAGTGCCTATACCTGGGCGTATGCAGATTTATATTATTGGTTAAACGATCGGGTTTTCATATTATTTATAAAATCGTTCATGCCGTCGTCTTGCACAATGTTTGTGTACAAATTAAACGGCATCGTTGCAGTATAATTAGTCCGTAAACTGTATGCACAAATATGTTATTTTTACTCAATAGCCTTTCATTGCCACAACCAATTTAACGTCGTGATGTAATAACGTAATATACTGATAATATGACGTTATTTTTTTTAACTAATAAACAATTTCGAGGACGTATAATTAATGTACGTATACTATTAATGAGTAATGGTATTTTTGCCATTTGCACAATTTTCTCTACAAATGCGACGGTCGTGCGCCCAACACACTATGAAATAACAACTGCAATAATATTGTGATCTCCTGCTAGTGTACATATAGGTATGTCGTGCGATATTTCGAATAATTATTATTCGCCATCAGTAGGTACTTATATATATATACATATACATATCATAACGACGAGACGGATATACGCGTAAATAGGTACTAAATAATATAATACATTACACGCTATTACGTTTCCGGCGGAACTGTCGGTAAAAAAAATAAAAAAAAATTCAACAGCGAAATAACAACGCGAAACTTTTTTGGCAGTACGCGCCGTCCGACATCGCTATAAATACGACGACTATATGATATATATATATATATACAATGCACATACATCGCACGTTATTCAATTGTGACGTAGGTACGTGATATCTTGACACGGCGTCCGCCGCCGAAATAAACTGGCCGTCGACGAATGTTATTATATTATCATGCAAAACGTCGTCCACGAAAATATGGCCTGTGAAGTCGCCGCCGAGTCGCTTTTGCAGCATACGAAATCCGACACAGCCGGCAGACACACACATGCGGGTGAGGTGTGGGTACCGCGAAACAGGCGGCCGAGTCGGATCTCTAGGCCCGTTCATGGTAAAAGAACCGAAATCAAGATAGCCGCCGCTCTGCCCCCAGCGGGTTCCCGACTTTTTCGTGGGAATATCGTCGTCGTGGACCTCGGTCACAATATCGTAATGTACCGGCTGCAGCAGATCCGGCTTTATCGCTATGCGGCGGCGCTGCGTTATATAACATTATCTAATATAGTCAAGATATTATATTATATTTTATGTTACGGAGGTAAATTTGTCTAAATAAAAAAAACCGTAAAAAAAAAAAAACAACTGGCGACCGCCGGCGGAGAGCCGATATAGATAGCCGGTGCACCTATATAATGGAATGAAATAATAAACAATAATAATAAAAAAAAAAACTTAAACGACCGCTGCAGTCATACTGTCGCGATAAATAATAATAAAAACAATAACGGGTAATATTTTGTACGACGACGAAGCGCATAACGTTACATATTATACGTTTATAATAATTATTATTGCGACGACGAATCGCGTGAACGAAACCAACACTTTTCGTTTGATTTTTAATCGTCTTCTATGCCTTTTGTACCTCATGATGTCAAATACGAAACGTCGTATCCACTCGCGATATATCATATTATTATATAACTAACCCGAGCGGTCCCGTCGGACGTGCATACACGAATCAAAGTCGTATATTATACAATGTACGTTATAATAGGTACCTAATAATAAATAATAAGGGGGTATATAGGGCGTACGGGGGCATACCTATAGGTATTATTACGTGGTCCATTGTGATCGTTTGCTGGGTGTGTATTTTATACAAAGTCGATGGAAAAAGAAAATACTCCACGAAACTGGTTTCGATACTACCTGCGTATATATGTAATAGGCCCAAAAACGAACGGCGTCGATATAATTAAGAGCGCATTGACGTTTTTCGGAAACGCCAGGGATTTTCGGTCTGAACTCAGCCGCGACGTTCCGGTTCAGCAGCACCCGTGCAGAGGCGGTACACGCAGACGCGTAGACGACTGCAAAGAAAATCGTAATTCGTTACTGTGTCATTATCGAGAGGTTTTTTTTTTTTTTTTTAACGGTCCGTATACCATTATGTTATATTGTTATTATTATTATATATACACTGTATACGCGTACACACACGTATAATAATAGTATCTAACAATAATGACACATAATAACACACATCGCGTCCAATAATAATAATAATAATATATAACGTCTGTCCGTTCGACCGCGGTCCCTTAAAGAAATCGCGAGCGGGGAGAAAATATAATATAATATATTATTATAACCCACAAACGGTCCCGTTTTTCGGGGCGTGTGCGCGTTATGCTCTACTCCGTTGATTATCGCTTCGCGTGTGTACACATACGTCTCTATATAATATATATATATATATACACGACGGCTTTGAATGTGTGTGTGTATACATATATATAAATCTAGGTCTACACATGTATATATAGATTATGTCAAATGTACATGGACGCGTTCGACTCTTTATTAGGCATATACATATATTGTATATAAGTCTTCCCGCGTACTCCCTTTTCCGGACCTTTATACTTCTATTCATTTATTTCAGACAAGTACGACGAATTACGGGCCGCCGCTCCGCAGTCGGGTGAGTCGCGATGATGTTTATTTATATTTGCCTCGTCGCCCCATCGCCGCGAAATCCGTCTGACGATCGTCGTACGCATAATAATAATATATCGTCGCGGCCGTCCCTCGTCGCGGTCGCGTCCGCTGCAGTTTCCGTCGGAACGGCTCGCGCAGTGTAATAATAATAATAACATACAGGGTGGATTATCATGTCCTGCGGGTCACACGAAAAACCCAGAAAATTCTGTATTTGCAGGCGACGCGAGTCTCTGCACGCGTGTACTACATATTTTCCTGCTCTGCTGCGGCCGCAACGATAACTCTAAAAACCGCGAGAGAAAGTATTGCCGAGCGGCCAAGTCTTCGGCTCACAGTCCTGTCGACCAGCAGTGTTGGCCAGGGCGTCCTCGGGACGAATCCGGTGGCGATCGTCAGTGGTGTGGGGGCGGGGGCTAGGGCATGTGAAAAACTCGATAGCCGCCGCAGACAAATTCGATCGGTACGACGGTTTTGCGAGTGACTCATGAAATAATATGTTATCATCGACGGGGAACACCCTGTATAGACTAGATTTAACGCTGAACAGCACTGGCCGAATCGATCGCATAAATGGGGCGCGTTGGTCGATCCGCCGTTTATATTATATTATATTTTATTGACATTAGTAAACCGATCGCGAGAAATGACGAATTCGATTCCGGTCGTAAATCGCCGATCGCCGCGATTCGTTCAAGGCCGGCAAATGAAACCGTCGCTGTTATACACATAAATATAACACTGTATATACCTACTGCAGCCGACCTATATATAATAATATACGACCGGCGGCCGTGCACTTTTTCGCCGGAGCAGCCCGTGACGCGACTCGCACCTCGTGACCGTCGATCGTCGTCCGATTGATATGTTATAACTACAATATTATACGAACGTCTATACGTATAGGTACACGCGACGATGGATAGGTCCGCGAACCTCGTCTCGAAAACTCCTCCTAACCTCGGTCGCGCCATGGTACAAGGAACGCGTTTCGCAACGGTGTGCCGGCACGTGTACCACCTATATATGTATGTACGATAACAATATTGTGCACGTCGTATACATTTTGCGAATCAAAAGAGTATGGATATACCTGTGTATACCTACCTAACGCTACAAGGCTGCGGCGGCGCGAGAGGACGATGTGACGATCGTCATCGGGTCTTTTCCCCTCGTACAATATAGTTTAACGAAAAAAAAAAATAATATAATAATAATATACGGTATTAAATAATAATATGGTATACGCCGGCAAGGACAACGCGGCGGCGGCCGAACCGCCGGATTGACTCCCATATAAGGCCGGTCTCCGGGCAGCTTTTTCATTGGTCGCGGTCTCTCGCGCTCTCTCGCGCGTCGACGACGGTTATTATAACACGTTCGAGAGAGTCCTCGCGGATGGCAGGAGGAAAAGAAAAAAAAAAATAATACCGTCACGATATATACCTATTTTACTATTATCATTCCGCGGAAAACGGAAAGTCCCGCTGGAAACCGCCCTTGTTCGCCGATTCCGACGGCGGTGGAACACATTATTATAATTATTATTATCGTATAATAGATATAGTCTTCTACTGCGAAAACCTGAGTGCGGACTCGTCAAGTGGCGAACATTTTGCTCATATAAGAGTTGGATATATTTTAACGGTTCGCTTATATACGGTCATAATATGCGTATATATCGCAAAAAGTTCACAGATTTCGCGGCCTTCGATTAAGTCGTCGTATACAGCCATAGACCTTATACTATATAGTATAAGGTCTATGTATACAGCACATCTGCAGCCGAATGAATTCGGTATTATACCTGTTGATTGCACCCCGTTTCGTATGTTATTGTCTGCAATCGTTTGTGCACTAGTTTTGCGCGTATAACATCCACATTGATTTGCATGGTTTACCTGTATATAGTTCTGCGAGCCGAGCATCTTAGTGAGTCAAATTCTATGTCTTGATAATGTTATATTTTCTGCTGTGGCCGCAGTTTTTGCAGATATATAAACCATTAGTATGGACCGATCGTGTTATTAACTCTTGGTTTTGCTCTTTCCGATACATCAGAGTATATAGGTATGCTATAATATGCGTAGGTATAATATGCACTGGACAGTTTGTATCGGTAAGTGCCCGTATTGCAATAGTTATACTAAGGTTAAACCGTGGAATTCGGCCGATAAAATCAGACTGAAGTTCAAACCATGGTTGTAACACGGGCCCTAAGACTGTTACATCAGTTATTATTATATCAGTCGTTACTTAATCGGTCATCATCATCATAATATTAAAGCAGTCTGGTAAAATATCAAAACCCAAGCGTTTATATTATATAGGTAACACATGCGTTAAGAAAATGAAATGTAATTACTAATAATTATAGATCATATTATTTTATATTATATTATTAGGTCCTGGTTGAAAAATTGCAAAAAATAACAGCACGGTTCTGGGTAGCGTATTAGAGCAATACCCCTCCGCCGGGCACTTTGCTGAAAGGCATTTCCTATAGTTTTGCCCGTGTATCGTACCTATGCAGTATGCTATAGTTCAGAGGTGGCCAAATTTTTTATTGATTATGATCTAATAAATGGGTATCGAGACTTTGAAATCGTCCGAGATCGACCGTTTGACCGGCCCTGCAGTTTAGTTGCCAATATATATATATAGTCGTCTACGATATCATACGTGTCATTGCCGTGTCGGTAGGTAGGTTTCGGGTCTTACCTTCTATTTGCAGGCGAATATTTATGACTACGACATTGCAATATACGTAATATACGACGCAGGCGGAGAAGACGCGCGAGACGAAAAGCAGAGAAAGTGGCGGCGACGGTTGCTGACCGGCCATCGGTCATCATATCATAATAGTCAGATAAAATGTCGAAAAAATCATCGAGACGCTTATTATTTAGTTGCGCACAGATAATATATCGTACGAAATGCATTGAAAAAGATGACACGTAATATTATTGTACAGACGAATATATTATTTTATAATATTCTTATTAGGTTTGGGTCGCGCAAAAGCTTAACATAATATGTCAGGCCGAGTATTACCGCCGATACCCCACCGCGCGCCGGGCCCTTTGCTGTAGTTGTGAATACTTCCTATGGTTTTTCCCGTGTATTAAAGTGTCAAAAAGTTCGAAGTCGAGTTAAAAAATTGATTTTTTAAAATTTCGACTTTCGACCGAGGACGATTTAATCGAATTAACCATCGCGTATTAAACTTGGCACACTCTATAATTGTTTTCATCGACTCGCCCTGCAACCGTGTGCACTGTCGACGATATACTATACCTAGGCATACGTCGCCGCGGTCGTCTTCTCGGGTCTATTCGCTTCGGACACGAATATGTTCGCGACACCGCAGTATAGTGGTCGGTAGCTGGTAACGCGCGCAGGCGGAGAAGACGAAACCTCGACGAAGAGCAGAGAAAGTCTCCGGTGCAGCAACGAAGTCGCGGTTGCCCCGGTGGTGGTGGCGACGGTTGCCGGTCGGTCGGTCGGTCGGTCGGCCGCACGAAGAATTCAGTTTCCATACATGGCGTTTGCTTACGGTAAAATCGGCTGCGGCGGCGACAGCCTCGCGCGACCATGTGTGTGTAAATTGTTATAAGGCGTATATATAATAATAGTAATAATAATAATATTATTATTATTATTATTATTATTATTATTATAACCTTGCCGGACCAAAGACGTATTTTATTCCGTGTCACGCGGCAGGTTTTTTTTTTCTTCATATTACTATTATTATTATTATTATTATATATACGTCCAAAGCGAAATGCCTGCGACGCTCGTACACGATATTATTATTTTCGTACGAGACGACGACCGCGACGAGACCTAATGAGGATGACGTATTATTATTATTATTACCTAGTGTCGACGTGTCATAATACAAAATTATTTTAATTTTAATATATTGCCCGCCACCGCAAGTCACCCTGTGCACATGATAATAATTTAGTGATCGCATCCCCACATCGCTGCAGCTCTCTCGCCTCGCGTTTTTTTCTGCGTGTGACATGATATCCTCAGGAGGTACCCCCCCGCTCATGGTAAAAAAAACGATAAAAAATCGTGGCTGTACCTACCTACCTACTTGTACGATATAATCTTATCATCGTACGTCGTTCTTTCGGTCTGCTCGGCGCCTGTTGCAACAGCTGCAAGAGACCGCAAAACCGCATATTGTCTCGCATTGCGACCGACGACGGAACGTCTTGACACATATTTTTTTCGAACCGCAGTCTCTCGCAACACACAAATCAACCATATAATAATATTAGTACCGTAACGATAATATTCCGCGGCGGTCCTCCTCTCGTCGTGTCGTTTTAATGGAGACTAATTATTTAAATTTTCAAAAGAGCCCCCCCCCCCCTACCTCCGCGGTTCTGCATACCTATAATTAAATTCGAGGAAATGTTGTGCATATTATTATGTAGTGTTATCGATCGGCGACTTCTATGCCATATATATATATATATATATGCACAGCGATCGTCCACTGCGTAGAATATGCTAAAAAACACTTGACCTGCCCTATTTATTATTCCGTCTTTTTATCAAGTTTTGTTTAATTACGTTTGACTGCAAAACGGTTTATTGTTATGTACATATATATATATATATATATATATGTTCCTTCGACCCAGGAAGAATATAACGCGTACATTCCTCGAAGATGAAATACATTTTAATGAGTATTGCTCGGAATGTTGGGCCGTTGACGACAGTCGTACGCAATCAACAAAATGATAAATTCAGACGAGATGACCATAAGAGCTTATTACTCATAACTCATAAATGTTTTACGTGGGTCATTAAGTATACAAAAATAAAAATGTGTTCAATTCTCACCTATATCGTAAAAATTATGACCTCGGTGCAGATGAGAGGAATGCACGCGCGTTATTGCTATTATTACTCACGTTGTTTTAAATATTATGCCATGCAATTATGATCGTTGATCGATTTGTATTGTGCTCGTACGCAAATCAATTTCTATTATAATAGATATTATAAATATTGCCGTACAGAATTCAAACATATCCAATTGAAATATATATATATGTACACCTCTACTGCAACTGCAGCCACGAATCTATTTCGTTACCTTATTGTTTACAAAATATTAAGTGCATTCGTTTTGTTTCGACGACTCTTAAACTGTGCAACGCACGTTAACTGGACTTAATCAACATCCACAAAAGGAAAAAATGTAACGTATACCACAGGTAGTTGTGTGTATACATAAACAACCATGTACGTACGTACTTCTATAGTATCAAATTCCTCATTTATGTGCATAAAAGTTGGCGATTTTTGTCGTATACAATTATCATCATAGACATACGTACAAAATATGTATTATGTCTATGTAATATACTATATCATATTATATTATAAATGTTCGCAATTAGCGAATAACTGCTGCTGTAAACGTCGGTATGGGGTAATTACGAAACCAGATATTTGGATCGGGGAGGGAGCAACTGATTACATATACCTACCTATAACATAATAATTTTGTCCTACAATGAAAACCGTTCGGTCTCACGAATAAACGCACGATAAACGCAAAAAACAAACAAACAAACAATCGCACATTACGATACAGTATTTTGTAGGCCAACTAACAAGTTGTAAAACTATAACAATAATATTGATTTCGAAATTTCATTTTTTTTTTGTCCCGTACAGATATAGCCATGGACTGGTCGGATCACGCTCTCTGGTGGCCAAACCGTAACTCGTGGTTAACCCGGACCCGATCGACGTTGGATCAGTACGGAGTGCAAGCGGACGCAAAGCTGCAATTCACCAGGATGCACAAAACTGCACGCATCCAGCTGCCCGACCTCCGGTACGTGGACATGCGAGTGGACTTCTCTATAAAAACATTCAACGCCGTCATACAGATATGCAAAGAGCTAAGTGAGTATAACCGATTTTATCGCGCGGCCACCTGTATATACAGGTGTATACTATAATAATAATAATATACTACCCGAGTACTGAGTTATATATGCCACTGTTTGACGCGGAGGGGTAATATTTTTATTTACGTATATTTTTCCGTGCCATCCGCAGATATCAGACACCCGGAAGAATTGTCTCTGAGCAAGCCCCTGGAACCGTATCACCTGAAGCACAACATGAAGGAGATGCAATACAACGGCGGTCAGACGCCGTCGGCCGACACCAACTCGTTCGCCGTCAACAGCCACAGCCCGTCCGGGTCCACCGGCAGTCTGGACATGACGTCGTCTTCGCCGTTCATATGCGCCCCACTGAAACACCATTCTACGCCCATCAGTT
Source organism: Nasonovia ribisnigri (assembly GCA_027563435.1). Classification (NCBI taxonomy): domain Eukaryota; kingdom Metazoa; phylum Arthropoda; class Insecta; order Hemiptera; family Aphididae; genus Nasonovia; species Nasonovia ribisnigri. Next base: position 164,504 of record JANEHU010001580.1, read on the forward strand.
CGCCCGTGTCTGTGAGTACCTATTATATATATGTATATATACAACTTCCGCCGATCGAAAAGCTACGGCTGATAATAATTGAATGTTATATCGTGACGTGTACCACCTATACGTGTTTTACGATTTTTACGTTTTTTTTCCAACTCGTTCCACAGCAAAACGGCACTTGGAAGAAAGGCTACAGCAAACCGGAAATGAACGGCAACGTGACGTCACTGGAAATGTTGAACGGGTCCCTCGACACGTCTTTGGCCAACAGCCCACTCTCGCTGAACCAAGAGGTGCGAAGCAAAGTTTTGAAACCGAAATCGCTGGTAGAAAAAGCCAGAATGAACGTGGCGTGAGTATAGTTGTCCTTAGCCGTATAATATATTATTATTGTAACATCGACGGCGGTAACTCAAAAGTTTCGTACCTATATACAGATGGTTGGACTCGTCGCTGTCGATAATGGAACAAGGCGTCCGGGAATACGACTTGTTGAAATTGCGGTTCAAATTCTATTCTTTCTATGATTTGAATCCCAGGCTAGATTCTATACGTATAAACCAAATATACGAACAAGCCAAATGGAGTTTGCTGAGTGGTGAAATTGACTGTACTGAAGAGGAAGCTTTGATGTTTGCTGCGCTACAAGTACGTCATAATCATGTCACGCTCAAAATATTATATTAAAATGCATATAAATATATCCAAGTACTTAGTACCTACCTATACATAGCTGTATAATATAGTGTGTAGTTGATCACGTCAACGTTTAAATAGTTTTAGTGCTTTTTACGAAGCTTTTCGTTGGTTCACACAAATCAGTAAACTTTTGTTGAAATGCCACGTATATAAATGTGTTCATATTTTTGGATTTCAGGTTCAAATAAATCTAAAGGCCAGTGTACCACAACCGCTTTTGGAGACAACGGGTGGAGATGACGATATCGATGCTGCTTTGTCGGATCTTCAAATCACACTTGAAGGTTTTCAGCCTCAGAGCAACGTCAACAATTTGGCCCATGCGCCAGAGTTGTCCGATTACTTGAGATTTTTGAAGTGAGTAAATGTCAACTACCTACATAGTTTGACGTACTAAGTACGGTGAACCGGTGTCATTGTAATAATTGTGTGACTTCCTGTTTATATAGGCCAAAAAAATTTACGCTGAAAGCGTTTAAGCGGTATTGGTTTACATGCCGAGATTTGCATTTGAGGATGTACAAGACGGCGGAAGACGCCGAAGTGGGCGCACTGCCCGTGCACAGTGTCAGTCTCAAGGGATGCGAGGTGACACCTGACGTGAACATTTCGCAGAACAAGTTCGGTATAAAGCTGGAAGTGCCCAGTTCAGATGGCATGACCGAGATGTGTATTAGATGCGAGAGCGTAAGTGCTTAGACATAATATGCTACCATAATATAAATTGAATGGTGTGACGGATGACGTATAGAAATGATTGTTGACTTTTGTTCACCCTCCAATGCACATGTTATGTACTACAGGAGGAGCAGTACGCTAAATGGATGGCCGCCTGTAGACTGGCGGCAAAAGGGCGCCCGTTGTCGGATCACTCTTATGAATCGGAGGTCAAATCGATCAAAGCGCTCCTCGAGATGCAACATCCGTCGATCATCCAGTCACCCGTCATCAGCCCGTCCATGTTAGACATCTCGGTCGAGGACTATATACCGCACAGGTTTTCCAGAAAACTCAAGGGAAAGGTAAGCATTACACTGCAGTCGGTATGGTCACGCACGACTAGGTCATGCGAAAATACCCGCCCATAACCAAAGGTTAACTATACATAAAAAATTATATTTTTTTAACTCCATGGCCTAACGATTTAGTTAATTTCATATTTAACTCATTAAACTCAAACTACCTTGTTAAAGCGTATAATAGCTTAGCTTTTTCTAGTCAAATTGAAATATGATACGTTCAGTTAAAATCTTTATATATTTTATGGTTCAAACTAATTTATTTACTATTTTTGTTTGATCTCTCCGATACGACAATTTTAATTACAAACAAATAACAGTTCAAATATATTTCTTGGCTTGATAGTTTTGTTAAAAATTGTAAATGCCTAAACCACTCTATATATAGCGTGTAATTAGAAGCTAATAAAGTAGGATACATATTTTTTAGCATAACATTTAGTTGTACCTTTTATTTAAAAATGTGAAAGTTTCATGTGACCTAGGTGGTAAATTATAAAAACAAATTAACTTCTTTTGAACAGACTAAACAATATATTATTATCGACACTATAAAACCGTTGTTTTTTTCGTGCAGCTGGTCCAGCGCATACTCGAAGCGCACGCCAACCTCAAGGAACTGACTTTGATGGAGGCCAAGATGAACTACATCAAAGCGTGGCAGTCGTTGCCCGAGTTCGGCATCTCGCTGTTCGTCGTCAAGTTCATGGGCCACAAGAAAGAAGAGCTGCTGGGCATAGCGTACAACCGTTTGATGCGCATGGATATCGCGACCGGCGATCACATAAAAACATGGAGATATAACACAATGAAGGTGCGTTTTTAAAATTTTGACGAACGTCACCGGATTCGCAGCTATAGGTGCGTGGTGTATCGGTGTCGTGGTTACAACAGTGAACCATCACGTCATATTGGGTTAAAAGTTGAGGTGCAGTCTATTCTCGGTCGAATCACAATACGATTTGATCGACGCGACACCACACGACACGGCACACCACTACGCGTATAATATAGCTGCTGTGAATCCGGCTTGAGCTTCATTTACTTACCCCCCTCCCATACAATCCCACCCCCTCCCCCTAAAAAATTTGTTCTCACGTTCGTTTTGTCCGGTCCAGGCGTGGAACATCAACTGGGAGGTCAAACACATGATGGTGCAGTTCGAGGAGGGCAACATAATATTCGCCTGCCAGTCGGCCGACTGCAAGGTGATACACGAGTTCATCGGCGGTTACATATTCCTGTCGATGCGTTCCAAAGAGGTGAACCAGACGCTGAACGAGGAGCTGTTCCACAAATTGACCGGTGGCTGGTCATAACGTGTCACGCGGTGCGCAGGTGTCGTCGGGCCCGGCGTAGGGCGAGATGACGACTATATTAATATTATATTCGTCTCCCTCCTATACCTAACCACGAGCGATACAATCGAACGAACGAGGAGACGGATGGACATCGAAAACGATGTACATAATATTACGCATTAATATATATTTATTTATTTCATCCCCCCCCCCTGAATTCAGCCGCCTATACCGTGTTGCGTGGCGGGGGATTTCGTAGGGGGGGGGGGTGACGATATACGACAGAGAGGAGGTCCGTTCGTTTCCTCGTTCGAATTTTATTTTATTTTTTTTTGTGTAAATTATTATAACAAAGTGCGTTAATAATAATATATTATGTTGTTTGCCCGTTTATTGATATAACATGTTTTGAACGATTATATAATATTGTTTATTTTCGTTGCGTAATATTAAAAAAAGTATTAAAACATTTAGTAATAAGAAGTTAATAATATCATATAATAATAGATATTATGTCTAAAATTACTACTATACAATTTTTAGCGTGTAGAAAAATAGAGTTATCGTATATTTTATGTATTATAATATTATTACATAGAAATCATTATAAAATGCTAATAATAGGTTAATAAAATAATAATAATAATTATAATAATAAAATATATTATGTTGTTATGTAAAACGTGCGCAGATGCTAAAGGGTGGTGCCTACGCGAAATGTTTCTTCTGTTCGTTTGGCTTCTGTGTTACTACTAATGACTAATAGCAATAATAATAATAATAATATTATTATTTAAGAATAACAATAAATATTTTCAAACATTCTGCAACAGTCGTCATAATATCTGTGTGTAAAATATGTACAATCAAAATAATGTTTTATCATTTTTATTATTATAATATAATACGACGGACGCAGTAGTTATGACGTCATAGTAATATTGCACACCGAGTTCGTTTTATCGTGTCAAGTCGTCTCGACTTCTATTTTTATTACAATTTTATGTTTAACATTAACCAACAGGGATAATACAATATACCTTCACATTTCTGTTTTATATTTCTACGACAAGACCATCGTAGGTACACGAGGTTTATAGATTGTTGAAAACATTTTATTCTTGTTAAGTTAAATAACTTGACGGTAATACTCAAAGTAGGTAGAATTTCACAAATACACTCGCCTATTATTATAATATTGTATATATATTATATTTGATAAAAAAATATTATATATAAATACACCATACAATAATAGATTAAAAGTTGTTCTTTGTTCTTTCTAGATTTTACATTATTATATAATTCAAATATAATATTTTATTTTTAGTTAAACAAAAACAAACATAAATTTTTACTTAAAACGGTGCTTTATACCAAAATTTTCTTTATAACACTGTTATAACATTGTAATTTAATAATATTGTTGTTGTCCTAATTTTGTTTGAATTTGTGAATTTTTTTTTTTTATGTATATAAAGCTATATTATATTATTTTATTTTATAATATTATGTTGAAAAACTTCTATTAAAAAAGGAAAATAAATTAACGCATGTAAAAGTATTTTTTTGATCAAACGTTATATTTTGTCTATTTAACGTCAAATTGTATTAACTAAAATGAAATATAGCAATCTATTATTGCTTACCATATTGTTTGGTTGTATAAAATAATACAGGTAGGTATAGGTAGGCAATGATTGTCTTCGCAATAGTTAATTAACTATATTTTACTGTTCGAAGAGTGGACTCGAAGTCCAGATAGTACCTAGATAATAAGATAGTAATATATTTACTTTAGAAGAATTTGTAATACCGATTTAAATGGAACTTAATTGAACTGCTAAGTTGTGTAATGAACACCATCATATTATATACTTTTCTATGAATTATTAAATTAGCAGAACATATAAATTAACATAAATGTATATTGTAATAATATGTATATTGTATATGCTTTACTTCACAATATATTTCAACATTTTAAATAAATAATGATTGTTATTGATTTTCTCAAAACTTGACTAACTCTATGATGGTATAACTGTCATGTATATTTGAATATTTTTGAAAATGTATACATACTTCACAATTCATTTCAACATTTTAAATAAATAAGTAATGTCTAAAGACCGGATTTTGCATAAACATGCAACCAATGAGCGTCCATAAATCACTATTCGATCGATTAAATATCAAAATTGTATAGTGCATATTTTTGCATTAAGTACGTTTATATATCAATAATGTTTTACGTTTCAATGAATTGCATTTGTCACACTTATTAAAACCTTATTTACTTGCAGGTTTGCAATGTATTAATGATTAAAAATTATAATATAACTTAACGAATTACCTACATTTTTGTATTCAATATCCGTGCAGTATCGAATACAATTTATTATTAATAAATATTTAACACTGAAAAATTAGAATAAAATATAAAATTTAATAAAAATGTAAATTTTACATTGAAAGTTTTGCGTTTTTTTCTTGCATATTTTTTCACTTTTTTTAGTGCATGTTTGCATGCATATTTTACAATTTAAAATGCATATAAATCCGGTCTTCAGTAATGACTGTTATTGATTTTTACAAAACTTTAGATTAAACTCGGATAAACATTTATGACACATTATGTAACATTGTCACTTATGAGTATACACTTTATGATTGTACCGTCATGTATATTTGAATATTTTTCAAAATTTACACATCTAATTCACAATATATTTTAACAATTCAAATAAATAATGATTGTAATTGGTTTTAACAAAACTTCAGATTAAATTCGAATAAAAGTGAATGACACAATATGCGTAACTATATTAGACACTATTACAACTTACAAGACACTGAGATTTGAATATTTTTGAAAATTTACATACTTCACAAACCACAGTGTATTTCAACATTTTAGATAAACAGTGATTGGGATTGATTTTTTCAAAACTTCAAAATAAATTCAGATCAACGTCCATGACATATCATGTAACATAGACACTTACAAGTTACTGAAACCATGTACACTTTGATGATGGTATTATTGTTATGTATATTTGTATATTTTTGAAAATCCACATAATATTACTATAATAATAATTAAATGTACACATCTGGCACAATATTCAATAGTATTGTAATGCGTACAATTGTCAATTTTTCCTGATGTATTTCCTGTCTATTATTATGCTTTTTTTTTTCAAAGGTGCTTAAAATGCAAACTGTTTGATTGCAACAACTTGTGCATTTTTTTAAAATGTAAATACTAAATGAAAATTGTTTTTATTATTTTATATAATATAATATGTATTGGCCAAGTGTATATACAAGTGTAAGCATTAAGTTGTATTTACAAAATATGTTGATTATACGTATCACCTTGTGAATTGTAATGATTGTTATAAGACCGATAATGTAGCTACTACTATATTTCCGTATACATTTTCTAGTAAACAACAATATAGGTACAAACGTCACTACCTATATATTAATTAAATACATTGAAAAAATGTGACAGGACACATGATAATATTATGTAACAGTCGATGGGGTAGTAAAATTCAGTCTTGTTACTTAAATAAAGTAAGAATAAGTAGTCTTTATTAAGTAGGTACTTTTTACATACTTTCTCAAAGTATCTCTGTATTTAAAATCAAATACTCATTCTTTTTAGTTAATTATATTTACAATTTAAATGTTAATATCACATCAAATAAAAATAAAAAATTTCAAATTGATAATAATATATTTTTGAATTGTTCTCAACCTAAAACTCACATACTCCGACCAATAAAACTGACGAATATCTTATAAACTGCTGATAACTACGAAAACGGCACAGTTTACAGTTTGATTTTTGCACTCATTTGCATAAAGCGCTGATGTGGGTATATGGTACTTATTTTAATCTTTCAAGCCATTTTTCGAGTAACATAATTACAAATGTTTGATTAAACTATTAATACAATTCAAATAATTTTGCACTATGATTGCGTTTTTTCAATTTTTATCAACAAAAAACGATTCACAACTTTAAACATATTTTATATTTCGATAATGCTTTAGAAAATGATCAACCCCTTATTTTCTTTATGGAGTCAGTATTTGTAAATTATAATATCTATAGATAGTTGATATTCAATCAAAACAGTTGTCTTTAGTTACAAACTATCCTAATACCCATCGATCCCCATCACAATTGTATACCTACAAAATACAAATTTAAACTTTACATTAGGTACATTATGCACTATTTGTGGAACATATATGGACTTCTCTGTTTAGACTAAATGTTTTACAAACTGTACTGTTGCTGATCAACTTAACAGAATCTCAAACAAAAAAATTATACTCAGTAACTTGTTATTTTTCATTTTTGATAACAGAATCTCAAACAATAAAATTATATTATCAGTAACTTGTTATTTTTCGTTTTTGTCAACTTTTCTTTATCAACGAGAAAATAAAAACGTTGAGAACATAACACACTATATTATCGAAATCAAAATCTATTCAACTTTATATTATATATTTTTTTTTCGATGAAATAATATTAGGTATACCCATGTTTTATCCGTACCTATGACACTGAAGAAACTATTAATAGAAAATCTGAATACATATTTGAATTTGTCATAAAGTTTTCTAGCGATCATTTTAATTTTCAACTTCCGACAACTTATTATTTTCGGCATAAATTTTGTTTTAAAATGTGAACAAAATTTTAAACAGTTAACTTTTAATTAGTACATGGAATTTAAAACAACTCAAAGTACAGAACGAATATAAAAAATATATGACATGTTTTTAGATTTTTTAGGTACGTTGGATAAAATGAACATTTTAAAAATATGTTTTTAGAGAAAAATATTACTATTCTCTTCTACCACAGATTGAAGACACACGCCATGACATATTTTAAGTATATGGACATATGTCCCCCAATTTAGTTTACACTTCAGTCTCACTCATGCAATAATATGATAACTGTTATTATTTCTATCATAATATAAATGTGCACACTTTATAAATTATTTATATTTAACTCCTTAAAAATGGTTGATATCCATAAAGTTCACTTAATAAACAGTGAAAATGGTTGAAAACACAATAGACAATAGTTAAATGCTATTATAATAATTATAATTTACAAATAGCAACCTAACCTTTTTTTTTTTAATCTCCTGGATTCTATAGGCAAGAACCTCAGTCCTAGAATAATTAGTATTATAAAATAAAGTATAAGTGCATACTATGGTACACATTCCTACCCAGGTATATATGGTATGATGTATTCGATTAAAATTTTGTCGTATATATGAAGAAAAAACGAGATATTTAATCATCTCACAGTATTTAATATAGCCATATACTTGAGATAATAATATATAATATACCATAGCATAAAACATACCTATCGATATTTTGAATTTTAATCAACGCCATAACAACAATAATCTATTTATATAAAAGAACTTTTGCTAAATGAATGACTTAGGTACTGACTGATTCATCGCCTAGCCGGAATCGCCGAAGCTATGAGTATGAAAAATACGGTCAGTAGTTTTGTTTTATGATGTAGAAGAACCATTAAGAAAGGATTTTTGAAAACTCTTATTTTAAAGAGGTCTTCAAAGCTCAAACAAAGATTTTAAGATTCACTGTGGAAATTGAAATATTTTTATTTGTTTATAAATGGTTGCCGCATTGGTTAAAAATTCATAGTTGTATTAAAAATCAGTTTTTTTTTAAATTTAAAATATGGTTGCAGATGAGGGCAGATGAGATAACGTCTGACGCCGTACCTACCTTATAACTTTTTAAAACAGTACCCAGAAACAACTTTTTTTTTAATAAATCAAGATGATCAAATAAGTAATTATCATAATATTAATCATGGGAATGATCTAAAAGAAATCTCTACGATATGTAACATAAAAATTAAAAACTGATAAAAAAAAAGTTATGACATCATAAGAAAACTGCACACGGGCCAAGCCGAGTCATTCAGCTAGTAAATAATAGTAATAATAGTAGCCTATATTATCGTGTACAAGTAAAGAAGAAGGTGCGAAATTGATTCACTGCTATATATAGGTAGCTGTCTATACTTTGCTTCTACGAGGTGTTCTCTATTGTTTCAGTTACCCCGCGGATTTAGTCATTTTTTGTCGACGGTAGAACAAAGTATTTGCATTATATAAATATAGATTTTTGACACACACGCTTAAATGTTATTTTCGTTTGTGTTTCGGGTTACTAGCGTGAGTTATATATATATACATATATATTTATCAATATGTTCACGAGTGTACAATGGGATGCATAAAAAAAAAACACGAACTTTGACGAAGCGCGTGTCAATAAAAATATTTCTACTTCCGTCGACAAATAAAATATATTTTGTCTACGACAATAAGGCACCAATTGAGGTTTGCAGTATTAACTTTATAATATACTATAAGAACTCGAGACGTCGTCGAGAGATTTCGAATTTGTCGACATTTTACTGCACAACCCGCCCCCATCCCTCTCGATTTTCTGATAGATCATAATATATGTTATAAATTTATACATAGGTGTAATATGCCACTTGCCAGTATTAAATATTTATTTGCAGGTACGGGTAAACAAGGTAAACATTGTACCTATTCCGTGCACTTAATGTCACTTGTGGGGCACTAAATATTTATTTTTTATTCATTAGAAAATCAACAACCCTTATGCTACGTGCTTAGTAAGAAAATATGATGAAAGCGATGTCACAGAATTTGTATTTACGTGAATAACATGAGGGGGGCTTGGGCCTGCAGTGATGGAACCCAACGTGCCTATACTTGTATAGTCATACGATGTGCTCTTACGTCAGGTTGACTATTGTTCATCTTCCATAAGTTTGGTAATGACGCGGTTCAGAGTAATGAAACGAGGGGATATAATTATTTGAATTCATTTAACATCAACAAAGATAATATTGCAAAGCTTTTTCGGAATCGTTTGGTGTATTGTCGGGAGGAATGTTTTTTGGTCCAACGCTGTGAACTATTGGGCGTGTTTCGGGTCGAATTAGGAAACGTTAAATATTGTCGTTCAAATTCGGAGGGTTGTGTTTCATGGAGATAAATATTTAGCGGATATAAAATATAATATCACTAGCTCAATAACCCGGCTTCGCTCGTGTGTAGTTATTGCTTATTCTCTAAATGAAATTCTTAATTCTGATGTTTATTATTTACCTTATTTTTTTTTTTATGATTTTATTGCCCGTAAAATATGACAACTCTTAAAAAAATGTTGATTGTTCAACTCCTTTTGTGTGTAACTCGCTGCAGTAAGTGCAATTCAGCCACTCTGGTGGGCAATCCGACTACGTCGGTTCGCGGACAACGCCGATGAACGGCTATATGTGTAAAAATTCGATTTGATGTATGCTTGTACCTGATGTACCCGATTAACCTTTGGCAACCAATAAAATAATTATAATACTAATTTCTACTAATTATTTATCTTATAACCAAAAGCAACGGTTTAAAAACAAAAGTGTCCATCGTAAAACTCAAAATCCCTGTTTGAGCAAATACCCAGGTTGGGCCTACCTGGTCCAATTGTGAATCTAAACCATTCAAGAACCCCTACTTTTTTTCTATTTTTTATTATTTATTTATTTTTTGGTTTCCTTAGTAATTATGAAACACTCTATAATATTTAAATCGTAGCGTACAAACTTCACAGAAACCATCTAAATAACAACCTTAATATGCCCTAAAATTTTTATCGAAATCGGTCTGTTGGATCTTGAGTTATTCAAAATGTACACTTATTTTTACATATATAGATAGATAAAAGCAGCCTCTTAATATTCGCGTATACGAGGTATAGGCCTATATATATACCTAAAGCGACGTTGCAGTAAGCGTTAGCAGACATATCCAGGTGCTGTAATATATATTATAATAATCATATATTATATAGGTCCACGCCACGGCTGATGGCATGTGCGTGTAACAAAACAATAATATGTTTACAACGAAACGTATTTTATGCGTAAGCAGTAGTTGTTTATCATTGTACTATAATTATGCTCGTAGCAAACGTCAATATGTATTGTCGTTTTTTTTTTTTAAATTGTTTTTTTTTTTTTTTGCGCACATATGCGTATTTGACTTCGAATGTGCCGCGGATACCTCGTTACAATATTTATAGTAACAGTAATAATATACCGTGTCATTATTACCGCGATTCGACGTGTCGACATAATATTAACACACGGCCGCGTCATTATCGACATGTGTTCGCCACTCCTGTAAACAGACGGGCACAACAATTACTATATAATATATAGCACAACCGGCAACGACTTACTAAAGAGCGTATAGTTATGTTGAAATAAGTGCTCGTCGTTTAAAATATCGATAAACGCAGGCATGGGCACATCTACCTGTAAAATACGATTGTTACACATAACGTGTTTAAAACGCTCGTAGGAGTGCAAGTACCTCTATGTATATACCTATATATATATACATTAATATTATGTTTTACATGACAATATACGCGAAGTTCATGATATATATATTGTCATAATATTGGTAAAGGCGCGTCTATATCGGTGTATAATGTTTCGCACCTGTAGGACGCGATATACCTACCGGCACGACTCGAAATGTATGGTTTTGAGAAAAAGCGATCCAAAGTTTAAATCTGAGATATCTTACAGAGTTCTCTATCCACGCGTTAGGAACTATAAAACTTGAATGCTTGCAAACATAATATTATATACTTGACAGTAATATGACTTTTTAAAATATTATGAAATACTCTCATAAACCCAAAAAGTTAGACCAATGGCCTTTGACAATTTTTTAAGTAAACGCGACAGTGCCATATTTTGAGATGTCGCAGTAAAACATAATATTTTCTGTATATGAATACACGACAGTCGTATTTCGTATAGCAGCTGCAATAATATTATTATAATATTATCACAAATTATAAAACGCAATACCTCCGCAACTCTAAATAATTTTGCTGTTCTGCGCACTAAACATCATCACACTATAATTAGGTTTTCTTTAGAAAGTTAGGAGAAACGCCACGAATCGAAATAAGGCAGTCTTGAATTTTGAATTCAGTGATAGATTGAATACATTAAAATACTACGTAGGTATAATGCCATAAAGTAAATATGGATCTCTCTTGCTTTTGAAAATTAGGTATAAAAGTTATATAATATTCAATACTGACACATCTATTTAGTGGCTAAAAATGAAAAATGATATTGAATGTCGCGGTCTTCTAGAGCTATTTTTTTTTACTACTGAAAGTATAGCGATGACTCAAAATTGACGAGTTTTGAGTTGTGGCAGTCTCGCAGTTGTCTAGAGGTGCGATTTATATTTCGTATATACTTACGCGGTTTAGAAACTTACGCGAAATAAGACCTCTCCAATATATTATCATCGGTAGGTCATCGGAACCATATTGCCAGCACCATTGACCGTGATAGGTTTTATTTTTTTCTGACATCGATTTAACGGCGTACCTACGTCCCGCTAAGTACATAATAGGTAGGTTGTGGTTCACTCACACGATATAAGCATTTCTACTTACGACGATATTTCCGTGGAAGACTTAAACAATAATGCCGAAAGAGAATATAATAAAATTATATTTTTCAATCGATATAACTTCTGCACCGTTCTATAGACAGTCAAAATATTTAAGTATCGCTAGATCATCGGCCAAGTCCTCCGGTCTTGAGTTCGAAATAATAATCGCAGGTCGTACTATCATAGTGGTTGTCGTGCCTATAGCCGAAACGCAAAACCACCACGGTCAGTGTAGGATTTAACAACCGATTAAAGTCGTCAAATTCTAACGAGACCCGCTTAGTATAGGTAGTTGACTTTTTACCACAGAAATCAATAAATTTTATATTGCAAACTGCAATATCATCATTGACCACTTAGTTCGATAAAAACAACAATGTGTTACCGATACTTTTTTTACGAGACCCCTCTTCTGGATTTGCCGACTTTATTTGAACACTCAAATCCACCTCTGATCACAGTGAAAGTGTTCGTTTATAATAATAACGATATATGAACGTACGATAAACGGTTTATAATTTATTCCCTTGCCCTCTCCTCCCCCCTCTCAACCCAACCAAACAAACAATCCGATTTATAATATAATGATGAAGATATCTGTGTATATGTATAATATAACTATATGGATTATAACGAGAAACACCGTCGTCGCATGTTTTATTGGCTTATAATAAATTATTCGCATTACAAACTACAGTCGTGTGATACTGTGGGTATTATATGTACAATAATAATAGTTACAAATAACCGACCAAAAATCATTTACGATATTATTATTTGTTTTATAAATGAAAAAAACATTTGAAAATGTAATTTTTTTTTAATTTTACTTTTATGCAAAGTCTTGTTTCACTATTATTATTATAATCATTATAATTTTTTTTTATCTATATATTTTTGTTGTCATGGACACAACATTATTGTCGGCCATATCTGTTATTTGAACGACTCGTCGGCGCTGGTTTGGATGGTTTGGATGGTTTGGAAAACAAGGCACCCGCAGCTTTGTAAAAAATGTTTTTGCGGAAGTTGAGCACCTTGGCCAGATTTTTGACTACCGATTCAAATGTTGAGTCGAAATTTGGGTTCTTCAACAGTAAGTCTAAGTTGTCTAATAACGTGTCCGTTATCTTTCTGACGAGCGCGATGTGATTGAAACACATGTTGATGCCCTTCATATTCTCGTGCCAGACGATACGGAAGTTTGGATCCTTCATGATCTTCCTGGCCCAGAAGAATATGTTCCCCAGGGCTTGCGAGACATTGGTGTCGGTCGTCACGTCAACGATCCCGTCAAACATGGCAACGAGAGCGTTGTGGGCCTTCGGGTCCAAGCATATATCTTTGGCGTTCTGTCGCAAATCGTTGAGTAATTCCACGCCCGCACTGTTGGTGAGCACTGAAGCCAAGTTTTCGTGCAGGTGATACTTAATGTCACACGTATCTTGTCCGAGAAACGAGTCGTGTGCCTGAAAATCGACAAACGCAATAATGAACGATAGGGGGAAAATATAGTCAATCATCGATTCATCGTCACAAAATATATGTACACCACACGTATAACCCGCTGCGGTTCTATGCACGATCATTAACGGGTCGAGGGCCATGTGGGTGTTTACGGTTTTTTCTGCAGTGAGAACCAAATTTGGTTATCGGTGAATATTTTTACATTGCCACGAGAACCACATTTGGGTCTCAGTAATATTATACTTATATTAAATGATACCTACCCAATATTGGTTTTCATATTTTATCGATTTCTTATCATTCAATTTATTATTATCAGATTTTGCGCTATATTTTGATATGAACTGCGAAAACTTAATTTTAATACCATTTATAAGACATATTATTTAAATATAACTACGAAATATCAAAAATATATTTCATATGCATGTATACCGCATGGAACTAGAAAACAAAATTTTAAAATCATTGTCGGCATTTATGGCAGTCATCAACATCTATAGTTGGAATCCAAAATTGGTTCTCATTGCACCCAAACTGTTGTTGACAGGCCCAGTCTTGTAAAAGATATTTTTTTTAAAATATAAAATTACAGTTATAGATACTCATATTGAAAAGTATTTAATAATTACGTATTTGAATACACAGAAAAAAAAGTAATTGAGTACAAATACCTTAATATTGCTTATAAAACAGTTATTTTTACCTTACAAAACAAGTGAACCGATTTTTTTGTTGCACGTTAGATACCTATAAACTGTAGTTATATATAACATAATATAATATTTTGCATCATTTGGTGGAACTTTAAAATACTCGATCGTTTTCTCACACAAGTTAGTCGTGATAAAAAAAATATATTTTTACATAGGTATAATCTCAATTTTTATTTTTATTTTACGTAATCAAAATTAAAATAACTGTTGAACTATTTGAAAATTTCTAATAAGTGTTTAATTTTAAATACAGATACCTTCCAGAAAATATTTAAAATACTTTAAGGATGTAATTTTTTTAAAAGCATTTAACATACGTATTTGAGTACTTGAAAAGTGTTGGAATACTTTTACTCAAGTATTTTACAACACTATATAATGATATCATGTGTATTGTATATAATTATCGACGGACCGCTACAATGAGAAAACGTTAAAAAAATATGACCGAATACTTTGCCCGTCGTAATACCTTACGTCATAAATATTGTTTTTGTTTTGAAAATAATATAATTGTAATAAGAATTTATAATAAAATATATATAATGACGTGATAAGACTGACAGATATTTAGTAGATAGGTAATGTTTTTCCTTTTTTAATTTCTTTTATAAATAATTGAAAAAATATCAATAATAATAATATAATATAATACACATATAGATATAGTCATGCACTTTACTCGTAATTATTTACTTATTCTAAACTCAGCAGTACCAAGGTGGTATGAAAAAGTGGTCATATTATTTTGAGTCTAAATTATTCTTTGGTTTACAATTTTGCAATGGCAAATACATAGCAGGTGGTGTCACAATACATACGTCACGTCGTCACGTAAATAAATGTAAAATAATATTATATTGGGTGGGATTCGGAAGGTAAATAAAGTCTAACAAAATGTATTCGAGATTCCAAACCTGTATATATGTTAATGCGAAATCAATGACAAATTATCAAATTTGTGTTCCGATTATAATCGTTAGACATAATAGTATTATGATACTAGTCAAATAACTTCTATAATAAAATATGTACTAACCTCTTTTTTTTTTGCACCAAAAAAAGAATTCTTAAGTACAGATTAAATAATATACCTATGGCTAAATACAAATTAAAATAATATTTAAGACAAACCACAGCTGTCGAATTGCAGCTTCACAGGTTGAACATCACCATGTGGGTTTTCCCAGTTTTTCCCGATGCTGCCGTGAGACCCAAATTTGGTTCTCGGTGAATTTTTTCACATTGCCACGAGAACCACATTTGGGTCTCACTTATATTATACTTTTATTAAATGATACCTACCTAATATTGATTTTCATGTTTTATTAATTTCTTATCATTCAAATTGTTATTTTTAGATTCTGCACTATATTCTGATATGAATAGCGACAACTCAATTTTATAATTATTTCTAAGCTTTAGACCTTATACTCTGAGTATAAGGTCTATGTTTCTAAGACACATTTAAATATAACCTTAAAATATCAAAAATATATTTCAATTTTATACATCATGGCAATATAAAACAAAATTTTAAAATCATAGTGTCGTGGCGCTCAATTTGTTAATCAACACTGACTATATAATATATAGGTCATTTTTTTCTTGAAATAAAATCGTTTTTTAGAAAACAAACTAATAACACGACTTCCCGTAAGCCATAACTTGTATAATGTTGAGTATTATATCATCTGATATTTTTCAATGCAATAAGTAAAAAAGAGTGCAACAATTATTAATATTTCTCTGATCATTGACACCGCTGACTCCATAAAGATGAAAAAAAAAAAAACAGAAAACTAAATAATTATAGTTTACTTACAGGTTTGCAAATGTAATAAATTATGATTTAAATGTTTTTTGTATTTTATAGTGACTGTTATGTATAAAAACTGTTCAAAGAAATATGTATATTTTTAAAAAAAATTTTTAACTTCGTGATAAAGCATAATATAGGTATGGGGGGTCCATTTAGGGATATAAGTACGTCAGGGCCAAAAATGTTATGATTAATCATAAATTGTTCATAATATTATGCCATCGTTCCAATCAACTGTACAAAGGTCTAATCCAATTAAATTATTGCTTCAAAAATATTCATCCAACATTTGTATAACACAACGGCTGCAATATTATAGTGCACAGGCTGTTGATAATAAATCGGACGAGTGATGATTATTGCAAGTCCGATGACAAATGATATTATTATTTATTTTATTTTATCAACGAACAACATAGGTAAATGAGAACAAATATCGTTACTTGTTATAACATTTATTTGCCTGTAATAATTCGCAAAACAATTAATACTTATGAGACATATTATATCGAGAGACATTGTTTTAATGAATATTGAACCGTAATAGAAATTTGGTAGGTATACGGATATTTATATACTTACAACATATAACAAGTATGCTTAGAAAACCTCACTAGTTAGCCGCACATATTTGGTGCCCAGCTATTGTATCTCGCTCATTATAACTGAGATACGCGCATAACTCAACCCTTCGGCATAAAATCATTATATGGTTATAGGTTACCATACTAGGTTAGGTATTATATTTTTAAATTGATAGTTGAACAGGGTAAAATGTATAGCCGTTGCTTAAGTTCGGGCGATTAATACGATTTTCTTAAATTTTTTGTCAAAACATGTGTGATAAAAAAAATCGGAGAACTCTCTCTGCAATCTGCCGTATAATAAGCGCCGAAAGTACCTAGCAATTTTGTAGGTCGCTGCTGAATGGTTGTGATAAATTTGGACTCACTGATAAAGCTTTGTATGACTATGAGCGGAAACGGTCTGTCCGGCCATATTTCTAAGGATATTATATATTAATATTAGAAATTTTTTTTTTCTGTTTGTACCTACCAGGTCCGTGGTAGGTTGACTAAATGTTTGCCGAGAACAAATCGAATGATACATCCATAGACCTACAAAGAAATGGGCTGCTAGTAGAAAGGGAGGTATTAAATCCGACATTGTTAGAAGGAGATAAAGCATAAAAGAAGATACTATCATAGAAGAACAAATCATTTTTCATTGATCGCCATCTACTAAACTTGCTTATATATCCATGACTTTTAGTTTTTTTTTTTATGATTTTCATAAAGTATATACTCTATCTCTTTCGCATGCATATTAATATATCTATCATGATAAAGAAAAGAGGTACATCAGCAACTTTCCAAATTTGAATCTTGTTTCCACTTTTTCCCGTGTGTTGGCTACGGCGCAGGCACCCATATTGCTTTTCCCCGTCAATTTAATTACCATTGACTATGTTATAAACATTGTAAACATTGTTGAGAAAAGCAGTATGGCGGATATGCGTATAACAAAGTCGCTGACATACCTCTTTTCTATACCTATGATCTCCTTCTAACAATGTTGGGACTTGGCACCCTATAGTATGGTAGGGGCGTAGGGGGGTGCTAGGATCAGTCCATTTCTTTATAGGTCTGTGGATACATCACATAAATTATCATAATATCGCTTCATACAATACCTATTACTAGCTATTGCCCGTCATTAGTCAATACCATGACGTACCGTATGAATAGGTTCGTGGTATACCTAAAAAGCTTAAAATAAAGGTAAGTTTTAAAATATAATTTTGTAAAGGAAATATTAAATAATAATATAGGTACGTAGATAATGGTGAAAAGTTTCTAGTCTAACGAATAATATTTTAAAATTATTTTTGGAGTTACAACTAAATGACTAACTCATTATTTTTCATTTGATTTTTCATTTTGTTGAAATTTTAACTTGAATGGCCTAAAAAATAATTGTACAATTTGGATTTTTTATGTCTCTACTAAAACATCATAAGAGAAACCTTATATTCAATCTTTAACTTCAAGTCTCAGGTTTTAAAAATGTTATGCATTTTTAACTACAACATGATTTGCATATTTTCGCAAATTTGATGAATTAAAAAAAAAATTGAACTTTAAACTGTTCCTATAAAAATAATTGTGACCATTTTTTTGATAAATTATTTAATTGCGGTGTAATCAGAGATTATATGGAGAACCTTACGTACTACATTTTCAAGCTTTTTTACCAAAAAAAAAAACAAAAATGTTATCATAATATACATAATAATAATAAAAGTTGTTTTGATTTAAATTATTTTAATAACACGAAAAGAACCAAAATATTTTTTTTAATTTTATCAAAGTCTAGTAAGTGCTAACATAAATATTTCGTGAGAAGTCTCAAAAACAGTTATTAGTTTTTGAATTACAACAACAGTTACGTACAATTACAACCGTTTTTCCTTAGTTTTTTTTTTAGTTTTTCCCAATTATTTTTTTCACCAGATTGGTAAAAAAAAACAACACATAATTTTACTAAGCCCCTAGGTTTAGCCAATGTAACATTATTATTTACTAGCTGACACGACAATGCTTTGCTATTGCTAGGTTTTTCCGATTGTTCAATTAATTTTGGGTGCAACACGTTGTGGAAGCAATGTCTTTTTAAGTGTAAATTATATTATCATTTATAGCCACCCCGACCTGCGTTGTCCGTAATATTCGCTTGTAATTATGGGAACAGTAAGTAGGCAATCTACCTGCGATAGATCCTGTGTGGTGTCTGAGTTAGTGTTTAATTTAACTCTAAAGCATCAAAAAATTCAAAAAATTGTTCCACTTAAAACGTGGTTTGAACACGATACATTCTTTACTAAAACACACAGGCTTGTCGCTTTAATTATAATAATAATTATTATTAAAACCAATAGCAACCATATATAGACAAAAAAAATAATAATCTCGAAATCCCTGTTTGAAAACATCCACACGTTGGACCTCTTATGTACTTTTTTCGCCACAAAATGATCCACTCCCAATCTAAGAAATTTAAATGAGGCCTATATGGGAGCCTGCAAGTGCACTTGTGCTGTTCCGTTTGCACTAACGCATATCCAGGCCTATTCTGATAACATAATAATATATATAAATTATTACGTTTAAACTTTGCTACTAAATTTGACAAATATTATGATCGTTCTTGCTTATATTTATATGAGTTTTACGATTCAACATTTTGTCATTTAAGGACAAACAATGATTTAAATGTATAATCGCGTGACGTAGCATGTTATTATTGAAACGGTTAAAACGTTAACGGCTTGTGTAAACATGAATATACCTTCAAGAGAGCTGCGTGTTAAAGGTAGGTACTCTTGTCAGACACATAATAATAATATACTCACAGACGTGTTGGCCGCCAAAAAGGTCAAAACTATTGACACGGCGATTGCGGAGTAGCTCTTCATTTTCTCGGAAGTCGAATTCAATATACCACGTAAATATCTGTATATCTTTTTGGAAAAAATGCAATGATTTCAGAAATCGACTAAAATGCCTGGGCGATTCAGTAATTTATACTCGACGCGCGCCCCTGTTGCGACGAGACAATTGTAAAGAATGATTATTTTAATGACGGCTTACTACAATGGAGACAAACGTTGACAAAAAAGAAAATTACCATCTGAAAATGTCGACGAGTCAAAAATAAAAATAACTCGGCATAATTATTATAATTGGGTGGCGCGGCAAGTGGCGTTTATATTATTATCTTTTTTTTCTTTTTCCGACAAAGTTCGGAAAAACGTCGACCGTTTTATATACGTTGAATATATTACCTATGTCGTATAACATTGTGTTGTGATATATTTTCGTGTATTTATCTATTATTTTACCACGTATTACACATGTTGTTGAAAAACGTATAAACCGTATAATATCATCGTCAGCGAAATTGCGAACAAGCCGGTAACCGCGACACCTGTCAAATGTCGGTCGTCATAATAATAGTAATAATAATAATAATAACTACGGTAAGTACAACGATACAATCGGTCGGTGTGTGTACATAGCGTCAACACACACAGCCCGCGCGCACGACAGCTTCGGATGGGTAAATCTCGTTGTGTTTATTTTCGCCAACAGGTTGCACGGGCGCCCGACCGACACAATTATTATATTATGTCGACCGACAGTCGTCTGCGGAATCGTCGAACGGAAACGGAATGAAATAATCTCTCTCTCTCTCTCTCTGTTCGTCTCGTCGATAAATATTATCAGACCTTCGGTTGAGACGTTTTCAGGATATCGTGGAGTGTAGACGATCCGGTCTCGATACCGAACGATAATATTATAATTATTAATAGGTACCCGCCCAATTAATATATACACGGAATGATATGCGCGCGTCACATTATTATAATATTATAACGACGTCGCGAATCGTACACGACATCGTATTATCATCGTCATTGTTTTTTGTGTCGTTAACGCATAAAAAAAAACCGCTCGAACACGCGGCCCGCGGCCTGTGACATCTGTTATTGGCGGTTTGGCGAACACAAAAGACCCGACAAAAACATCGTACACGCATAGAAGCACGCCATATCAGCGACGACCGAAGCTCGCGTACCTATATAAAACCGATACCGACATACGTGTAGCCGACAATTATAGACCACCGCGGTACGTCGTCGTTGACATCGCAGCCCGACATTTCTCGGTTCCGGTTTGTTATTTTATTATTCCACTTCCGTCCGATCAGCCGATCGCGTCATTATCACCGCCACGACGACGATGGCCGTAGACGGGAAAAACGCTTCCGGCCGGCTCGTCGCCGCGACCGTCTTCTGGCTGTTCTTCGAGATCTTCGCAAACCAGGTCGGTATATATATGGTATAACGAGGGCCACCGCCCGAGGAGTCGGATTCACAGCTGTACGTCGTGTGATACCTATATGTGTTATGAGTTATGACTTATGATGGTTGCGACACTGGTAACCGTGTCGGTTCGAGCTGTCAATATCCTCGGTACAAATCGGTTGCGGCTCGGTCATTAGTCCAGGGCTAGGGTTCATAAGTGATAGAACATTTTAATAGAATATGGATTGTGTTTTCCAAAACGTGCAAAAACGATTATATTTTTTTTATATTGCTATATGTAACATACGATATGTTTTACATCATAATAAAATATGTCAGAAACTATAACATGGAAACATAAATTAGGTACCATTAATTAATATTTTTATTTTTTTTTTTTTTTTATCACAATTACATTGAACAGTGCCGTACCCAGGATTTGTTTTCGGGGGGGGCTTAAACATACTTAACTTTATAGGAAAATAGGAAATAATTTAAAACATATAATATATACACATAGTTTTTAATGTATTATGCATTCATTATTAAATTGTCACAATTTAAAATCTAAACGCCTTTCCTTTTTAGACGCAAACATATTTAAAATAGCATCTGTGTCAATTTGTATGTCTCTGTGGATATTCATAAGAGCTAATCCGTTTAATCTTGCCTCACCGGTAGAGTTTCTTAAATAGGTCTTGATTCTTTTTAAAGAAGAAAAACTTCTTTCAACCGATGCCGAGTGACTAAAGATGTAGGTGGAGAATGCATGCCTTTCCCAGCATATTCACTTTTATAGAACAACACACAATATTTACAAAATGCACCTTTTTCAATGTTTGAAAATGCTAACCAAGACCACCTTTCCAACCATGATAAATTAAACATTCTTGACTGACTTCCAAATGTTTTTGCCTCAAATTTATAAGTGTTGTCAGGTTTCCATAAGTTTTTTAAAACATCAGCTAACTCTAAATCATTCAGTCGCTCTGGTTTATTTTTCTTAATATGAGTGCCAATATCATATTTATAATTATTGGTCACTGGGTTTGATTCCTAAAAATATAAGTTAAAATGAAATAAGCAAGCAACATGCAATATTAATTAGCAGAAGGCCATAGGTTAGGTTTATGTATAAAATTTTTATTTGTGGAAACCAAAATGCCAAAAAGCAAGTAGCTGGTTAACTATTTTAAAAACAACTAAATAATTTAGGTGAAAAACTAAAAATTAATTGAAAAGAAATTTTAAAGCTAGCAAAGCATTAAAAATAATTTAAATAAGCTACTTCCTAATCTGTGCATTTATATTATTACAAAGCACAAATAATATATTTGATAATAACAGTATTAAACAAACTTTTTTACAATACCTGAATTATTATTAATTTATTATTTAATAATAATTTTAGGTTTTCACATGTTTTTAACTAGGTAACTTACATAACATGATTTTAACATATTATGTACTGACTGTTGGTATTAAAAAACAAATTCAACATAAAAATTTATATTATAGGTAGATACATAATACAATTCATTTTAATTCATACCAATTCTGGTTCTGTAACATGTTCATCTATATTTGTTCTGCTCGCTGAGTTAACAGAAATACTGCCTCTATGTCTATCATTAGTTGCCCCTAAATTCGTACTGACCTAAAAGGTAAAATGTATGTATTTTAGGTATTGGTCTAATGTGTGATATTTCAGTTATTGGTGATGATTAATTTAATATTCATGAGTTTATAAATATATGTATGAATTTAATATTAAATATACTGTATTACTGTATATTTAAGTACCTAACTCACCTGTTCATTGATGCAAATATTTGCAGAAGTAGTTACATTTGAACTAAAGTATGAATACAATGTTTTGGTTTTTTTTCTCTTAGGTTCATTTTCGTTTTCATTCATTTTATAAACTAATAAAACTGACACACTTCACTAAATATAATATAAAGTAAAAACTAAAAAGCAAAAAGCCACAAATTGATGTTGATAATTAATGATAGTAGGTATATTGGAGTATTGCATTATTTTATGATGGTATCACGAATAAGATTATTGTTATCAATATATTATCATGGGGCGCGTATAGCGCGGTAACGCGAGCGGAGTGAGTAAGACGTGGTGATAAGACTACCGCGTCACCACAACCTTAATATACTAAAAGGTCGTCAACATTATTACTATGACATGAACCATAATATGATATTGTTCTGTGATATGAACCCATTACGCATAACGCATTACTAAAAAAATATTTTTCCTGAGATTTCGGGGGGGGCTTAAGCCCAAAAGCCCACCCCCTGGATACGGCACTGACATTGAATATTGCTAATGATATTATATTATTATGTTCTTTAAAATTTTGAAACACGAATGACCCGCGATTGGTAGGTACTAATGAAAAATCCGAAATGTTTATAGAGAATCCTAACGGTCGCTGACCAAGATAAGATTAGATATTAAATGTATGGCAATTTGACAATTAACTCAATAATTATGATGGACGTTCAAACCATTTGAAAATTTGAAATTCTTAAGATTTTCAATAAATTAATTATGCAATTATATGCAATACGTTCAAACAAATATATGGAAAAAAGAAGTTGTTCTATTTAATCGAACACAATCCGAATTGTGGACATAATATCTGACAACCGAACAATTTGGGCTCTAAGAAAAAAACTTGCAAATAATGCATAAAAATCCTAGCCCGAGTTATCACATGATACCAAAACAGTAACGTACAATATCCATGCGATTTGATCGACACGACAGGACACGACGTAGCTGTGAATGCGCCTTCACACTCATCCCTCGAGCCCGCACGACAATATAATATATAGTTTTATTGTTGTTATTATTACTGTTCGTGCTATAATAATCATTGTTGTTGTTGTTGTTGTTGTATTTCCACCGCGACCGGCAAAATAGGTCTTTCATCGGGCACGTCTCATTTATGTACAGGGACATCCTAGGAATAGGTAGGTACACTATGATAAGGGCTCCATTGATAATAAAATACTGGATTTAAATTTAATATTGTATAACAGTTTTATTGTATTCGACCTCATGACGAAGGAATTTTGGAAATCAATGAAAACACAACCCCGCGCTAAATAATAAATTAATATTATCCGGTAGTTATCGTAGGGAGGACCCCGACCGTGATATGAATATTATGTTATAAATTTTAATAAACGAAATAATATTTTCAAAATATTTAGATTATTTTTGAGCTATCGCCTATTTATGCCATGAATCTATTCACTCTCGAGCCTTGACACTGTTCAGAGGTACCCACTGACCAAGGTGATGGTATTGACTCAAAAGTTAATACAAATATACACTATTATAATAGGTTTATAATTCGTTAATATTTTGATTTGTTTTGAATTGTTTACGGACAATTTCAGTTCCAATTTTTTAGTTTCTTTTTCTTTGAATGTCAATAACATTGTATTTGTTGGATAAAAAAGCTTGAAAATTTAATACAAGGCTTCTTATATCTTGTTACAATGCAATTTGAAATATATTTAAAATCCATAGTCACTATATAATCCTTTTTATTACCATTTCAATTTAAGTGCAAAATATGTAAAAATCAATAAAATGTGCAAATTGTTTTAAATTAGAAATTCATTTAAATTTTTTCTTTTTAAAATCTAATTTTTAATCTAAGATTTGAAAATTTAATTCAAGATTTCTCATAATTTTCAAAACAAAAATGTCTACCTGATAGTCAAATTTTTATGAACATTTTAACAATATTCTGATTCGTTTTAAACTGTTTACGGACATATTATCTGCATGTTCGTAATTTTTTTAATTATTTTTTTAATAAATGTCAATACAATTTTATTCGTTGGGTCAAAAAGCTTGAAAATTTAATATATTTCTCCTGATATATTGCTACTATATAGTAGTTGAAAAATATTAAAAACACATTTGTACAATTTTTTTTATAAGCATTTAAAGTTCAATTTTTGACAACATTTATAAAATTTAAAATTTAAAAATGATTTTGTAGTTAAAAATGTATTAAATGTACAACTTTTATAGCTTAGGATTGAAAATTTAAATTTAGGTTCCACGTAAGTAAGTTATTCTTTAACCAAAATATCTCAATAATATAAACACACAATTTATTTTATAGTTTTGTCATGATCAAATTTGGACAAAATTACATATTAAATAACCAAAAATAACAATTTTAGTTGTTTTGTTGTCATTTTATAATATTAATTCAACTTACCGGCTACCGTATTAACGATAAAAAATAACAATATAAATCTAGTATAAAGGATAAAATATCCGCACTGACAAACCGTCTCAGCTCAAAATCGTTCTTTGTTTACATTGAATTAAAATTTAATATCATTCATTAAACAGTGACCCACTTGTAACCTACTGTACAGCAGAGTGACATCCACTTACCCACTTTTTTTTTGTATTCGTGTTTTTCCTATAGGTACTCTGTTTACCACCATAACCATTCAGTACAGTCAGCACCCCATAAAATTTTTGGGTCTGTACTAAATATTTTTGCGGGTCCTATTCATAATGTCCAAAAAAAAATACAACCGATACGACAGTGTCCCATACACGATTACTAAGTAGGTAATCAATGGTTAACACCCAGCTTAAAATAACAAAATTATTTAGATAATATATATTTCTATCATACAATAAGTATTCCAACCAAAAATTCTAAATTCATTATTGCAACAAGCCCTTCAAATATCCGTGTTCCTTTACTCCAGGTCCGACCACCCGTTCCCACTTTTGGGGGCCCTGACTGCTGTTGAATTCGATTTGTTTTTATGAACGTTAACATTCTCGTTTACCAAGGAAATTATTTTAAATTTTATAAGTAGTGTAGGTATGCAATTTTTCGTGCCGATATTTCGTTCTCTGAAGACTGCATTCCACGTCCAATTTGCTGTTCTATTATATTAATAATAATAACAATAATAATAATACATATTTCACCGTTCGAAATTTAAAAATTCGAATGTGATGCTATAATCATCACGCGTAAATGGTTAATCAATGTGCCGATGATGAACTCAAGGGAAATACAATTGTTTAATATTCTCGTGGCTCCTTGAAGTTATTTATATCGCACGATCGCTGTCTTAATATTTTGTTCCGATAAAAAAATAATTGAATTACTCGTTTTTAAATTAAGATTTATTATAAAACAAACATTGTAAACCAGCAAACCATAGGCGTATTTACGGGTATTGCTGCGCATGTGGTGTTGCTATTACGCCTGATTATATGCTAAAATATCATCGAACATTATTTTGTATTCTTAAAAAGTATTAGTCTTATAGGTATAGGTACAAAATATTAATGATACATCTACATCCTTACTTTATCAAGGAGGAGACGCATATTATAGGTACTAGCTGTGTCTGCTGACTGCATGTGGTCTGCTCGTATAGTGATGTTATTTGTTTCTAACACTGTTCTATTTTAGAATTATTTTGAAGACTTTTCTAGAATATTTTGGGTTTCACTCGTTTCAGCAACACTTGTTGTAAAAGTCTGACCCCATCTATATGGGGTAAAAGCTTCGTAACAATATATTTACATATTGTGTGAATCATTTTTTATTAAAGTGAAACTTTTAGTGTCATAGTACAGCGAAAAATTTGTCACGAAATTATGCTCACAACACGAAATAACAGTAACATATAATTAACAAATTCTTAAATAATATAAATTAAAATAAAACAACAGTACAAATGATTAAATATTAATTATGTAGGTACCTATCAATTAAAAAAAGGGGGTCAAGTGGATGTCGCTCCGCTGTACAGTAGGCTACAAGTAGATCACTGTACTATAATGGATGGTATTAAATTTGAATTCAATGATATAATATCATTGTATAAGAAAAACGATTCTGAGCGGAGACGGTATGTCAGTCTAGGATATTTTAAATTATATTGATATTGTTATTATACGGTAGCTGCTAAGTTGAATTAATATTATTCATATTATTTCATTATTAACCTAAAATTATCAGTGATGCTATAAAAATATTATAATATATACTTTTACTCGTTAAAATTGATTTTAATATGTAATTCCGTCCAAATTTGAACTTAAAATGTCTATAAAAAATAACTGTGTTTAAATATTTTTTAGATTTTTTGAATACAGTATTTACTATTTATTAGAATCTTTATTTTAAATTTTCAATCCTTAGTTAAGAAAACTGAACATTTTATAATTGGTTAATTACAATGATTGATAATTTTCGAGAATTTGATAAATGTTGTCAAAATTCGAACTTTAAATGATTATAAAAAAAATGTGTGCCAATGTATTTTTAATATTTTTCAATTGCTATTGTAATAATATATCAGGAGCCTTGTATTAAATTTTCATTATTTTTGGCCCAACAAATAAAATTTTATTGATATTAATAGAAAAAAAAACTAAAAATTTGAAAATTGAAATCGTCCGTAAAATACTGAAAAACAGTCAAAATATATTAAAAGTTAGATGGTGTATAGAATATGCTTATATAAACATTCAGTGAAATTTTCATGCATCTACAGTTATTTGTTTTTGAATTGCAACAAAATAAGAAAATCGCTACCTACATGAGAAATCGAGTGAATATCGAATCTTTTACAAATTTGAACTTAAAATGCTCATAAAAATTTATTATGACTTGCTTATAAACTTTTTTTATTGATAAAATTAGGCAAACTTATGAGGAATCTTGTATTACATTTTCAAATCTTAGATTTAAAAAGAAAAATTTTTATGAATTTCTAACTCAAAATAAATTGCAAATTTTCGTCATTTTTACGTATTTTGTCAAAATTTGAACTTTGATTACATATATATAAATAAAAATTGTGACTACGGATTTTCAATATTTTTCATCTGCCTTTGAAACTAAATATTAGAACCCTACTATTAAATTTTCAAGATTTTTTACCCAACAAATAAAATTTTATTGACATTTATAGAAAAAAAAACTAAAAAAATTGGAAACTGAAAATGTCCGTTAACAGCTCAAAATAAGTCAGAATATTTTGAAAATGCTATGGTGTGCAGAAAATGCATATATAAACATTCGGTCAAAATTTCATGTCTCTATGGTCATTTCTTTTAGAGTTATACCAAAAACCAAAATCGATTTTGTCGAAAATTGGTTTTCCGTAAAAATTCCCGTTTTTTCCTTAATTTTCCATTTGTTTTTCACGGTACTTTTGAAAACTACTGGAAAATGTTTACTTTTGACCCCCCAAAGTACCAACTAGATTCACTTTCCTATCAGAAAAGGTACTATTGAAGAAAATCTAAGCACTTTTACTGTCCCAAAACGTGATGACAGACACAAAAAAAAAATAAAAAAAAAATTAAAAAAATTAAAAAAAAAACTCACATCATTGTAAAACCAATACATTCATCGCTCCGCTCAGAATCTAAAATCGGAAGAAAAAATAGAAATAATATAATACAAAAATAATATTAATGGAAGTAAAAATAACTACCTGTGTAATGTGTAGGTATATTAGTTTAATGATAATTTGAATAGTTTATTAGGAATTTGCAGATTGTTCCAAAAGACATAAAAATATTATAAGGGGTTTAACACGAATATTTAAGAGAAATGTGGAATATAAAATAAATGATTATCACGAAAGTTATGAGTAAGTAGGTATTAATTTTAAAATGAATCTGGTCAAGTAAAAATGAATCACCGATCTCGTTATTAATTAATATTATAATATAAAGAATATTGCTATTGGCAGTCTTGTAAAGAATACTTTTATTTTGTATTCGGAATACTTTTCGAATAAATAAGTGTTAAAGTATTCCGAATAAGTAGGTACTCCAATTCCAATACATTTTATGAAAATATTCTGAATACGTATAATTCGAATACTATTACGAGTAGAATATATTTTTTCCCCTCAAATATTTGTCAGTTGGAAGTGTTGGAAATTAACGCGGGGCAATCGTAATATTTCGTTTAAAGAGAAAAACTATTATTTATAACTTATAATGTACCCGATTATAAATAAAAAATTTTTTTGTCACAATTATATGCTATTTTTCGAGTTCAAAAAAATTTTTTTAATGAATAAAAAATACAAAAAATATTCAGAATACGTATCTATACGAATAACTTAAATACTTTTATTTGAATACTTTATAGTCCTGACTATTGGTAACATTTTTGCGTGTTTTTAAAGTTTAAAATTATTTAAATATTAGTAATTTATATTGCATTTAGGTATTATGTATATCTTAGGTCTTTACAGTTTTTATTTATTGGGTATTCGGATGGTATAATAATACATTAATACAGGATGTTTCGTGAAAATGGGTGGAAATTGTTTAGACATAACTTAATAAAATAAGTTTTTTTTACCAATATAATGTATAATATATATAATATATACTCCGATTTAAGTGTGAAACATTTCATTACGGCCCATGATCGCTCGAAGTGTACGCACGGTTACTATTTCTGCCACGGAAAAAGAAAAAAAATTTCACTCATTTCAGTTCGATGGAACTTTTTTTCAATTTTTATATGAAACACGTTATATATATTTTATATTGACCTACGCAATATAAATTAAATATTTTAATAATTTACACTGTCTTACTAACATAATTAATATTATATTATAGAATTATGTATACTGTAACGCACAAGAAGAACAACAATTAAATCAACGCTTACAACAACAATTTCAACCTCCACGACAACAGCAGCAGCTTCAATCATCACAACCGCAACTAACACCGCCACAAATGTCACAACCACAGCCACAAATGTCACAACCACAGCCACAAATGTCACAACCACAGCCACAAATGTCACAACCACAGCCACAACGACCACCAAATCAGCCACTAGAACTACAACAGCAACGACCACCAAATTCACAACTAGAACTACAACAGCAACGACCACCAAATTCACAACTATCACTACCACAATCACTTGGTCCATTGAATATGGTGAATGATATGCAATCAAACATAAATCGATTGACTGAACAGTCAAATAACCCTGATGATTTCGGCTCCATGCAACAACCACCGAGCAATATTGGAGGTCCATCGAATATGTTTGGTGGTGGCCGAATGCCGATGGTTTCTGGTGGTCCATCTATGGTTTCTGCTACCCAGGCTGGTGGTCCATCACAGGTGCCAAACTTCGATGAAACTAACTTATCTCAAGGAATGAACCCACCGTTTCGCTTAAACCCGAACTTAGAGTCAAACCCTAACCCACCATCATTGATGACCAACCCGTCACCAGGCCAAGGTCAACAGAGACCACCCTCACAGACGAATAATGCGCAAGGCTCGATGAATAACCTTCAATCAAAATATCCGGAACCAAATATGCAACAGAAACCAATGATGTTACCGTCACAGATGTGGTATCCGGAACAATATATGCAACAGAAACCACCGTCACAGATATATTATCCACCGCATCACACGAGGCCACCCATGGGTCAACAGATCCCGAGACCATACCAGTCACAATATTATTCCAATGGCAATGTTGAAAACATGTACGAGGCTCCGGTGTCAACCAACCAACCTGCAGGTTATCCGGGACAGTCGCTCACAAACATGAACTTTGGTAGGTACCAACAATAGTTATTTCAATAATGTAGACCACAGAATTTCAATGGCGTACAAGGTACAACACTATTATAATATTTTGTACAGTAATTCGTTGACAAAGGTCAATTCTGATTTCTGACAGTAAACCTACAATACTTGAGCCAGCCTTAAGATTTGTGAGGCTCGGAAAGAAATTATTATGAAGGCAATCATAGATACATTTTTATTTACAAGTGTCTTCAAAAAAAACCCTAACTTTTTTTACTATTATTATATGAATACCCAGTAGGTATTTTCCTTGATTTAACATAAATGAGCTTCAGAAAAATTAGATATCTTTCAGTAGAAGTAGAAAAAATGTGATAAGTGTATAGTGTTTGAATTACACCAAAACAGTTTATAGCAGTTTGGACGATATCATAATATATTTCTTAGAAGCAAATGAAAACTACTAACATGGATTAAAAAAAATTCTATAGTTTCTGAAAGTATTAATGTACCTTTATCATAGATAGGTACCATCATAAGTGACCCATCATTAAATGCTCTAGTGATTATTTACTTTTACATAATATTAAATATATCGCTTTATTTATTTCTAATGAATTCTGTCGTTATTACTTATTTCTATATTATGAAACATTAAATGTTATATGTTATAAAATAATATAATTTTTTTAAATAACTTTCATCATTTGCACCGCTATAAGGGGCCACGGGTGGGATGAAAAGTACATTATTTTATAATTATTCCAACTATATTGATTAAACTTATTCATTTTAATACTCCCAATCATACATTTATTGTGTCATTATAATCTTAACCTGGAAATAATTATGTTTGGGTTAACCATTTAAACGGTTGTATCTACTATTTTTTTCTGTGTGAAAACGGCTAGCTATAATATCGTCTTGACCATTCAAACGATTGTAACAAGTTTAATGTTTATACATGGTTATATGCGGTATTAAATTAAAATTTTTCATTAACCCTATCAAAGTATTAACACAAATCCATTCTATATATTTTATATCAGCTGGAAAAAAAACTATTTAAATGAAAACAAAAGGTCTACTCGTAGAAAGATTATATTGTTATACTGCACATTCGTCGTTTACAGGAGACCTGATGCGGCCCACGCAGGTGATCACTAATTCGATTCCAGACAACCCGCTGGAATTACTGCAGAAGCCGGTAGGTATGATTTTGAACTCGGTCGACAAGTTGGGCAAGTACGGTCAGGGATTAAAGGAAGGCTTCAACACCGCGTTTAAGGATGTGGTTGGCAAAATATTTGACCAAAGCGAGTCGGGGGTGCGTAGAGCGTATGACTTGGGCTTGGCCGGAACCAATGCCGCCATAGACTTCGGCCGACAAATTTTTATTCCAGAATCCAGGAACCAGCAGGTGGGCGATTCCGGTGGCAGGTATAACTCGCCGCAGCTGAGCATGCAGCCGAGTTATGACTTCAACCCTAATCAGCCAACCCCAACCCACATGGGCTATGCACATGTCCCAGGGGCAGGGCAGTTCATCGCGAGTGGCAACAGTAACGGTCAACCGCTCCCACAGGGCAACGTTCAACAAAATGAGTTCTTGCCACAGAGGGCAGTGTCGAACTACGCCACGAGTAACCCCGTCAGCGTTCCTCAGCCAATCGTCCGCTACGGCTAAGTCTAAGGACACTCACATGGTGCCGAGTGTTCCCAAGCCACCAATATCCTCATCCTTTTCATATTTTCCTTTCCGTTTATCCCCATTCGTATACACGTCACTATACTTTATAATATAAGCATATTTACATTATTATTTATTGTTAGTAAGGCAGGGATTTTAATTTCCCCAAAAAAAAATGCAAAAATATTTACTTGAAACTAAATTCGAAAAATGTATTTCTTAGAGCTTAGGAAGTAAAAACAATATATTTAATAGGTGCGTATTTTTTTTTTTAATTTTAAGTACATACATACCTCATTGATAGATTAGGCGGTAATACAAAAAATGAAAAAAATATATTGTTTTGCCTCTTAAACCATATTTTGTAGACATGAGAACGGCGGTCGACGAGTGTTACACATATGTAGGTATCAGTAGATATATACTTACCGATATGATGGTTTATAATTCAACTATAAATCGTGTACAATTATTTGTGAAAATTACTTACAAACATCAAAAATTCTCTTAAGCTTTTAATTTTGTAAAATTTGTCAAAAAATGCAAAATAGAAATTAATTGACTCAACCAGGATCACATAAGACACATTTATCACTTGTGGAGCTACGTTTTATAACACTGTAGCTATACAAAAAAAATGACATTGTATCAGAATCTCGTCCTTAATAATCACTAATTACTATCAACTTCACCACATGGTTATATTATATTCAATAGGCACCTGTTTTATTTTATAGTGTAGTTTCAATTATTATAAGTTATAACCATTATTAATTATTATTATTATACTTTAGAATGTTATGCACGAGGTGATATACAAACAATTGTGTCCGAGATAAAATTAAAACATTATAGAAATGTAAAAAAAAAAATGGTACCTACATTAATACACCATATTTACTGTGACAGACCAATAATTAGCAAATGGCTCTAAAGTATTATTGTTCCGAAACTAATGTAGTTCATTTAAATATGTTCCTACCACTACTTTTACAGTGTTTCTTCATAAGTAAAAAACAGTTATTTGTTCCTTAACTAAATTAGGAAATAAAAGTACTCTTTTTATGAATTAGTTGAACGTTTGGCTAGAGTTAATTATAATCGTGAACACAATAACAATGTGGGTACCACGTGTCGAAGTATTATTACTTTTATTAGAGTTCATGAGATGATACACAAAATATGTAACTTTAAGTAAAAGTATAGCTGGTGTGGTGTGTATTAAATATATTTATTCATAGAAAATAAAAATAAGTTTTTAATTTGAAAACATGATAGGACTTTGGGAGCACATTTTAATTGCACTTTGATTAGTTATATTTTAGAAGGAAGTAGCAGAGACGCAGAGTATAATTATAATATTATTGTTAGTCTGGCGACAATAAAATACACAATTTATATTATAGTGTAGTGTATACTGTACTTACCTAGTCGACTTCATAAACCAATTCCTGTGCAACTATAGGTCGTGTTGAGTGATATCATGTTTAAGGTCTTAAAAAAACCAAAATACAGATAGTTAAACGATACACCGAATAAAAATATTCAAAATACTTTATAAAAATCTAAAATATTTAGACTTTTCTGACGTTTTTTTCACGTATATGTTATGCTTACAAATGCATGTATAGCATCAAGCTTGTGAACTTCAAAAGTTGGTTTATTGTTTTTTTTAACTAACTGCAACTATTATAACTGATTAACTCAGATTGTTTTATGTAAATAAAAAAATGTATTGGGTACATTTACATTACCATTTTTTAAGTAGATATTTTGTGGTAGTTTAGATATTAACTTGTGGAATAGGCTTATAAATTATATACCTACATACCTACTATTTACTTTGAAGTACCTAACTACTTACCAAGTAGATAAAATCTCCAATCAATGTTTATAAGTTTTTTTAACTTTTAGGAGTATGTGCAGCTCCTTTTACAAGGAAATGTAAGAAAAAATAAGTACAAAAGAAAAACAACACTTATGAAACTAGAAACCATTCCACAATTTAAATACTAAATAAATTTTGAATTTCAATAATTTTTAAAAAACCATATGCCTGCACATTATAAATATAATATTTAACTCTTCTCGAGACTGGAGCATCTTAACGAGATATACGCCTAATCCCTGTGTTTATAAATATATGCATTTCACTGTTTAATGTCAATGTATGATATTATCTGTACCTTGTTGTAAGTAATAAAGGCAATAAAAAAAATAATTAACAAAATTTAAAATTTATGTGCACAATGATTAGCTAATAAAAATAAATAATATTTTATTGACTTGCTATATCTTGATTTAGATTTTTTGAGTCAAAAGTTGTATTTATTCACAAAAATAAAATAGTTTATAAGACACGTGTAAGCATAATATATTATATAGTTCAAAATAAATGTACATTTATTAAAATAAGTCGCTTAGTAACAGTGTATAAAAAAAAGAAAAAATATGTCAATGACCAAATGTGAATAAAATCACTATTATTATAATACTGTTATTAATATACAATAATAATATCATTATGTACCTGTGTAACAATATTGTTTTGATATGATAAAAATTGAAATTCTACATTTATTATGTTTAATGACTATTCAATACATTGTTCACTAATCACTATAAATGGTTACGCTTAGAAATAAAATTGATCCATCGTTGAATTTTTTTATACTTTATAGACCAATGTCAGAAGTACATGGCGTCATGAATGCTACTCATGTATCTATAATATCATACTTAATAAGTAATTACATATCTATAATAATTGGATTATGATATTGTATTGAATAAATAAAAAATAAGCCACATATTATATTATGTATAGGTTTAATTGAAGATTGGTAAGAATACTATAAATGACTAGATTTAAAACAGAAATACAGTTGTTTTGTATATAATACAGCTGCATCAATTTGATGATAACACAGTATGTACTAACATAAAAATACAATTTGGTTTTATATAATTGTGCTCAATAGAATGAAGTAACAAAAACAGAATATCAGTCATTAATCATTACAAACGTTTTAACCAAAAAAATAATATTAGGTATAAACTAAATATTATATACTAAACATTTTCATCAAGAAACTTGATTTTTGTAACCTGGAATAATAATGAATTTAAGATTATTCTGTTTGGAGCGATATTTATTCCATATAATATGAAATTAATTTAATAGACACCCAAATAAAAAATAATTGCTATTTCATAATTTCATAAAATTAAAAATATATTTTTAAATATTTGTCCCTTATATATAATATTAGTCCTTAATTTAAAATGCTTTTTGATTCAAATACTACAATATATAATTGTTTTTCGTACACAATAAAATGAAAATGTTTATAAGTATAAATGCTATAGAAAATAAAATACAAATAGTTTGATAATATAATTATTCTCCAAATAATTTTTTACCCAATTCCATGAATTTATGACCCCGGCATGCTGTAATAGCGTCTTTTTTCTTGAGCGTGGCTATCAAATCACTGTTTGCATCAATAAGGCGACACAGTAAATCTTCATAAGCATATTTTACATTGGTTGGAAGTGAGCCTGGTTTAATTTTCACCAACATGTCTATAATGCCTTCTGCCCAACCACTTTCAATAGCAAATTCTGATATCCACGGAACAAGGGTTAAGATGCCACTAAGATTTTGCATGCCCAAAAACCATAACTCTTGTAACTCAATCCATGATTCTTTATAAGTCATAGTCACAACCAACTGACCTAATGCATATCGTGAACTGTTGCTATTCTCATCAACTGTGTACGCATCCCACAAAAATCTAATGGTTGCCTGTATGTAACGACAAATAGAGAAGTCGTTTTTCTTAATGTATGCAGTCTTCAACTTCAGCAGCAATAAACCCAAAACAGCCATGTTGCCATACACAACAAGGTTTTCATGATTGTTTTTTAATTCGGGTAGATTATCAAACACAAATTTCATAAGAGTAAAAAACAATGGACTATTTTTCACATGATCTACTTCTAGTACACAGATATTCATGAATGTATTACATATACTAATAATTGCCCCTCTAGAGTCAACCATTTTTTTCAGACGTTCGGCTGGTATTTCGGGTTCTGGTCCTCTTGGTTTGCATCTTTCAGATTTTGGTATCAATGGTTTTTTATAATGTGCAATTGACCAATGAAAGGCCAAACATTCTTGCAATACCTCTTCTTGTTTAATTTTTAATAATACAGCACGACCCTTGTCATCCACTGTAATATGACATAAAGCTGGTAAAAATGCTCGCAATACGTCCACGGAACTCAAAGGATCATATGTCACTGGCTTATCTTCAGATTTGACATTTTCTGATATGTAACGTGCGCGATATGCAAAGAATGATTCATTGGCAATTTGTAAGGCAAATGGCAAAATATTGTTCACGGCAGGTTTCATTGCAGATGTTTCTAGTGTTAACCATGCAGAAAGTGACATGAGCATCAAACATACAAAACATTTATCTTTGGTTTCTAAAGGTTTCTTAGATACAGATAATGTTTTTAGTAAGTTTAATACAGCAGTAAATGCTCCTTTTAGTGCTGTATATGTTTGTTGTTTTTCTTTTTGTTCTAAATCTAGAGTGTCTGCTGATAAAAACGCAATTGATATTTCTAGAATTGTGAAACATGAACCAAGTAAATTTTCTGCAGCCAATACCTAGAAAAAAACCAAATTAATTAATTAAAATATTTCATGTACATTGTCATATTATAATATACATGTTTAATCATTAATCATACATGAATATGTACATTTTGTATGTTTTTCACTATTATATTAATTACTAATTACAATTATTTTGATTTAAGGCAAACAAAACCCCAATTTATATAGATGAAGCTTTAAATATGATAGGTACCTAAAATTTTGCATTTTTAAATAGCAAGTAAACAGTGTTTAAAATCTATAACAATCCATCAATAAAAATGTTATAACATTAAGGTATTACAGTCTATGGATGGTGGTTACTACTTAAAACATTTCATGTACTTAGAAGGTCTAATAAAATTAATTTACAAAATATTATGGTAAATTACAGGTCATGTAGGTAACCTATGTAAATACTGAACTTTAGCCAAACTTAAGTTTTTGTATAATTTTACAAATAAGACATGAACTGACAATTTTTGATATAGGTAGGTACCTAAGTATACATTTTTTTATAGGTAATAGAAATTGCAAACCAAATAATTGAGTATGGTTGAAAATGTATAGATAAATTATTATTTTTATTTATAGGTGTCTAGTTAAGATAAGCAATTAATGCATACAAAATTATTAGGTAGGTACCTAGGTGTAATAAATATTAAAATGTATGATTCGCCCAATAAATTAATGTACCCTTTTAAATTATCTATATACCTAATTATCAATATTTTTTTTAATAATTGTTTAAATAAAAATAATATTTTACACAATACTAATTCTTCATTGGAATAGATCCAACATCAAATGTTATGAGATCATAGTGGTTTCCCAGTAATTTTAACTAAAAAACACTTGGCGTAACACTTTGGAGTTATTTTACAGAAAATCTTTAGCATTTGTTATAATTAGGTAGGTATGTTATTAAATAATTCATACCAAGATACCATAAATTACCTAGGTAGTTGGGGAAAATTTAAATTAATTAATATATTATTGTACATAAGTAGGAAGGTAATGTGCCCACAATATTTGCAAGAATATCATACATTTTAGAAACTAAATTAACTTCCTTTTAAGTAAAATGTGATACCTAATTATGAATTCATTTTTTTACCTAACAATTTATATTTAAAATGTTAGTAAAATATAAGAAATAAATAGGTAATAATGGTAGGTACCTGTTCAAATTTTTTATCTTCCAATTGCATACGTATTTCAATAGAAGCCAAATGTATTAACATCATGAAAAATACTTTTGGTTTTGCTTCATCTTGTAGTGACCATTCAGCTCCAAATGTAGTAAGCATTTGCGATGCTAGCTTGATTGCTGGATCTCGTTGTGCTTTAACAAGTTTACTAGTCAATATGTCTCGCAGTCCTAAGAATAATTTTGTCGGCCATATTTCATTATCACAAGTGTTTTGAACAATTTCTACTGGACAATTGCCTAATAAAGGTGAAAGTATTGAACATAATTTAAATTTCCGGTCACTATGATCGGTTTCAAAATCTACTGCTAAGATGTTCATCAATGTATTAAAGTTTTGGACATTATTTTCCCAGGAAGGTGGACCAAACTTCTCAACGATGGTCACAAGTAGCGATAATGCTTCATCTGTCTGAAAACTTTTTTGTGAATACACCTTACACATTTTTCCTACTGTGTCCACATCGAACAGTGCTTTTAAGCCCTGTTCAAAGGTGACAATAAAATTCAAACACTTGTAAGCCTCATTGACCAGCATGAGATTATCCTCGTCCGCTTCGTCTTCGTCTTCATCGCCTTCGCTGAGCACGATATCTAGGAACACGTCAACGTTCTGTAATATTTCTTGATGCGTGGCAACCTCTTGGACGCTGCACAGCGCCGTGAGTATGCTCATGGCCACAGACTTGTAAACGAACGGCGGACAGCCGGCCGGAACATCGTCGCTGAGCAACAGACGTTTGATGAATTTGAACTCGATGGCTTCGAACAGGGCTAGCTTGGAGCGAGGGTTGCATTTCTCGGCCTTCACGGTCTTGGTGACCATAAACAGCGCCGCAAACTTCTCCGTGTCCGTCTTCGCGCCTCTTATGACGCCCACGCATTTCTTAACCGAGTCCAGCACTTCGTCGCTCATCTTCTTTCGAACCGAATGAAATACAAACAAACAGACAAACGAGTCCTATACACTATTATCTAGGCACAGGTATATCGTATTAAACCGGAGGTACTCTAAAACGCACTGCGCACGCAAACACAGACACACACACACACACACACGTACACACACGGGAGACGGCAACGATTGTATTGAATTTCCGAAGCAGGCGGGCCGAGTCTTCTGTGCGGCGCTCCGTTCGAAGTCGACTTCTATATTTAGCGCTTCGGAAGTTTACCACCGCTCGGCGGCGGCACTGCGGCAGCTATGCCGGGACCCGTGCCAGTTTTCCGGCGATATTACATAACGGCTAATAATAATCATAAGACGGCGACGGCGGCCGTTCCTCTCGGATCCGATCGGGAGGGGGAGGATAAAGAAATTTAACGATAAAAGAAAAAAAGAAACAAACGAGCGCTGCGGGTCCTCACGACGAAATGGCCGGCGGCCAAACGGGCGAACACTTGTGAATCGCGCGAGAAGTACAACTGCCGAGACGCCGCCGCCCGGCACGTGCAATACGCGTCGTTATTATTATCGTCGTCATCACGCGGAACCGCGACTTGAGCTCAGGCCAACGACGGCGTGTTGACCGCAGAGTGCAGCCGGCCTCTTGCAACCGGCACCGACCGAATCTACGATAATTTTTTGATCGTTTTCACGGAAGACGAGCTCCGGTCCGCGTACCCGGGCGTCCGTGATATGATATTGTTGTTAATTGTTATTATTATTACCGTGACATTGTCATATTATCATTATCATTGTTGTTGTTGTGATGCGCGACGGAGACCGGCTCGAGGCACGTGCGCCCGTCACTCGTAAACAACACAAACGCTGATAACAACGCCGTTATCGCTTATCGTCGTGTTATCACCGCTCGGCTGTTATCTCGAGCGGCGCGCGGCGGCGGACGTGCCGAACCGAGAACATCCAGAGCTGACCCTACTAGATAGATAGGCGACGGCGAGAAGTAAGGACGGTAACGATTTTTTAATGTTCAAACGTGGGTTACGTATGTTATTCTTTTTAGCCCGACTCACTTGTATATCAACGAAACCGCGGCCAGCCTTTACTGGAACATAATTTTATTTTTATTTTTCCACGGAGGAGGGCTCGACGAGTTGTTGGCAACGCACACCCTTTTAATTTTATGGGCTCGAGGTTTAACAATTTTTTACTTCTCACAAGACTTTTACGCCGCGTTTTATTGATATGTTTGTGGTCATTATTACTCAGGCCTGTCGTGGCCTGTCCCTACACTCCGTAGGGATTATCACTCCACACAACCGTCTGAATAAATTACGATACCAAATAATTAAAATCACCAATTAAGATTCGATTACTTGTGTTTACCTAATTCTTATATTCAGTGTTGGGGTATATTACTTTCGAAAAGTAATAAAATTACGTCACTCGTTATACATTAAATATTTATACGACTATAAGTATATTACATTCGTCTTATACCATTTATACCCAACATTATTTTTATCACGGTACATTACTTTACTATTTAAAAATTAGGACTTAAAAAATAATGATACATTTTTTTAAAATTAATTACAAAATCGGTCCATAACGGTTAACGACTATATTATAATTTACAAGTACCTACTTAGTAATAAGTAATAACTAATAAGAAAATGAAATGCCCGGTAGATGGTAATGGTATAAATGTGTAATGTTATAGGTTATACCTATATAAATTTTATTGTACAGCCTTTTAGGTATAACGCTGTCCGTCCGAGCAATATACCTATTATAACATAATATACCTATATTGTGGATATAATATTGCTATCGTTATAGCTACATAAACAAAATGTCAACATTTAAATTTATCATACGCCATACAAGGTATTAAGGTGAATGGTGAGGTACAACTACCGTATTACATTGAGGTTCTATCTTTTAATTCCTGGAATCTTAAATAATGTTGCTGCTTATTATTTATTAGTTCATTACCTACCTACATCTAAAACGACCGGAATCGAAAATAAATTTAATTGCTTTTTAATTTATTTCGAATATCATAGCCCCTGGTTCGGTCATGGATGCATTCATAACTTATTTTTATAACGTGAAAGAAAATGCGTACCTCCATAGAAATTACTTTTAATAAGTAATTTTGTTATAACTGCGTTAATTTGAATAAATGTAATAAATAACAACTGACATCAGCAGAACAATCTTGTATTGTTACTTTTAAGTAAATACCTTTAATTTTATAGTGAATTTATTATTATAGTCAAACTTAAAGTTGAGTGAGTTATTTGTGTTTGGACGCTGGCGGTGGGATTTTTTACGATAATTCTATTTGTATGCAATTTAATGACCAATTTTAACTTAGTTCTCATTACTTGCGTACAAATTGAAATAGTCAACGTACAAACGTAGGTAGATTATCTATGTTTTGAACTCTGAGTTTAGTAATAAGTCGAT
The DNA here is from genome assembly GCA_027563435.1 of Nasonovia ribisnigri. NCBI lineage: Eukaryota > Metazoa > Arthropoda > Insecta > Hemiptera > Aphididae > Nasonovia > Nasonovia ribisnigri. The sequence continues at coordinate 206,569 of JANEHU010001580.1, forward strand.
AATCACGATTCGCCTACCTAGTGAACATTCACTCTCATATTGAAGTTAAGAACGCAAGCTATGGTGAACGCAAATTTACCCTGTCACGCGTGATTCAGAGAGAGAAAACGAAATAGTGCGCTGAATTAATAGCTAGGTACAATAATAGATTCATTCAGAATTATACATTTTTATTTTTTAATGATGATAAATACATAATATCATACAGGTAGGTAACCACAATATGATTGTTTCAAAACAGTTGATTGTTGCAGTTGGTTGGGTTTTAGCCTTTGCTAGTCTTCATAAATGCAAATAAGTGCTTATTAATTAAAAAAAAAAATATTGTGTAATTAATGATTGTATCATTTATACGTAGGTATATACTATATATATAGGATTTTCAAAAGTTCTTAAATTTCGTTGTTAAATGAGTGCTATATGTTTTAGTATAACATTTTAAAATTTATATTCCTATCAACAATTTAATTTAAACTGTGTAAGTGTAACTATATGTAAAGGTGCCTATTATATTATAAACTGATGATATTATATATAAATATTAAAACATAGGTAGTTCTTATATTAACTATATGACATTGTAGGTACCTACTTTTTTTTAGATTGTTCAAAAAATCAAAACAATAAATTCAAATCTATTATTGTATAATGTTTAGTTAAATAAATTTTATTCACAAAAAAAAGTTGGTTTCTTTTAATATTTAGTTTATTCGTTTTATACGGATCTAATAAATTTGAGCATTGAATTGAATTCGTTGTTTAATAGGTAGGCGGAATTTGCTTTAATTTAAAATTAATGTTAGGGATAGCCCTTAATCCCTTGAATCATATAGGTGATAGATCATATCAATCTTATATCCTTAACCAAAAACTGAAGTTGAACTAATAATATAATAGGTAGGTACCGTAGGTAGTACCTAGGTTAGTACTTAGTTACCGGTACCTATCATTAATATATTAATATTACATAGGTACCTGTATTCTATACCTATTTTACTTTTATTTAAATTATTTAAAATAATTACGATGTGTGTTTCTTTTAAATATTTATAAGTTTATAACGCTTATAGTTTACTTTAAAGTCTATTTGATTGTTCGTTTTAGAAGTAATTTATTCCTATATAATATTATATAAGTGTCTATTCGGTATATTAAGTGCCAATATACTTAGGTACATTTTCGTTATAATACAAGTAAAATTGAATTGAATTTAGTTTAATTAAAGAGGATGATGCTTCCCATGTTTGCTTGTCTCCGTCTTACAAACGTACGAGTCGTACGACATAACAAATTTTCGTTCATAATATAGTTTCAATTATGTGTTGTTAATTATGATATTAGGGTAAATTAGGGATAGATATGAGCATTTTTAATTTGTGATGGATACTTCACCCAGATTATATTGCAAAATTAAAATATCGAAAAATCGGTGAAGCACAGATAATGTTCTTACCTAAAAGTTTGATAATAGGTAAATAACAGCGCACACTATTGAAACTAGTGAACGAAAATTTTCCAAGTCGTACGTGTGTAAGATGGAGACAAAAAAATGCATGGGTAGCGTCCTCTTAATTCCCTGTTTTAAAATTAAAAATGTTATAAAATAGATAACAAACTTATATTATTGAGAAGTTAACTAATATTTAGATTTTAGTTACTATCCAATAATAAATATATACCAGACACACTAATAATCTTTGTTGTAATATTATACCAGACACACTGTAAAAAGTAAAATATTATAATTTGTGTGTTTGTGTGTGTGTTTGTGTGTGTGTGTGTGTGTGTGTGTGACACATTGTGGTGATACACATCAAAAGACCTTACACGGCGGTCGGCGGAGATGAGATGAGCTGGATATTATAATATTTTAGTGTAAACTCGCAAAAACGGGACAAGGTTTCTTTGACGATTACGAGGTCCATTTAATGGAAACATAAATAAATCTAAAAATACTGTAAATGCTGTCTTGACGAAATTACCACTATCGTTTTAACTTTTTAATCATATATTTCGCCCACAAAAAAAAAATAATAATACACTTATGACGTATACATTTTAAATTATTTAATTTTAATATTATTATAATATTGTGCATGTAGATACTTTACTTGTATATTATATGTACCAATTATGTACGGACATGTGTGTGTGTATGCGTGTGTCTGTGTGTCTGTATGTAAGTATGCAAGTGTGTGTCTGTGTGTCTGTATGTAAGTATGTAAGTGTGTGTCTGTGTGTGTGTATAAAAAACAACTCAACCCTGTAAGAATATTAGTATATGAGTATCGGAGTATATATTGTGTAATATGTGACACGTGAAGTCAAGTTATAATTAAATTCAAAAGTTATAAATAATTTTAATGTTGCAAAGTGCTATCCACGTTTACCAAACAAAATAAAAAAAAAAATTATTCACAAGCTAAAAAAATAAATTACGAAACGATATTCCAACGGTATCATCCATTATTTCAATCATTATTTAAAAAAAAGTAATTGATAGAATTGTATTGTAAAAACAAATTCCAATTGTATTTATTAATTAAGGTAATAAATTATATTATTTTATACGTGGCGTTAACGTATATTATTATGCTGATTAATTTATTGTTTAGCCTTTTTTAATTATCATCCGCTGAGGTTTACAACAGGTAACTGGCATCTATTTAACTACCTATAATACATTTTCTTATTGTAACTTCTATTTTATTTCGTTTATTAAATACCTCATGATTTAATTAGCTGAATAACTATAGTGATAATTCTACAAACATGATATAGGTAATATAATTTTTTTCCTATATATAAATACGAAAGCTCAAGTATGTTTTATGTTTTGATATAGACAGTATATTTTTTTATTGTTTTAATAGCATTAAAGTAAAATTATTGTTTGAACACTAATAACATCTAACAAGTATATTATTGTTAATCGTGTGAAAGAATCTCTATGGACTACAACGAAATCTGACGAAATTGCGTTTAGTATATCACACTTCACACTACTATACAGTCCGAGCGTCAGAAAAGATTGGACGAAGTCATAACCACATAGTTATAATAATTTATAAATATAACAAGAATAGGCCTATGATAAAATAACTAGGTACTTATATGACGTGACTGTGGACATTTTTAAAACTGCAGTAAATGACGTCAAATGTTTTTTGGAACTTTTAAATCTTTGCCTAAACAAAGTTGTAACTTGTATTGTTTTTATATTCATAAAATACCAAGACCAAAATCATTTTTAACAACACTTAAAATCCATTTATTTATGACTTGTTTCCAAGTCATAATCGAAGTAAAATCGACTGCATTTACAGTGTTGTACCTAATTGTTTATTAATTGATTAAGAATTATCTATACATTTTTGACAAATATAAGTAATTTACTTACTATAATACGTAGATATAATAATTATTGTATATCAAATAACTATTTACACTCGAGAACTTCATTCAAGTTGAACCTTTGACTGACCATTTATTTGGTAAATTGTTTTTTTTGTAAAGGGGGGGGGGGCAAATTTTTTTTTATAACTGAACATTTTATTCCTAAAAAATTTTATTTTGATACATATTCTTAAATATGATTAGTTATTGCAATATAATAGAGAAAAATAAAGGGTTGATTATACAGAGAAGTTGTTATTTGGGCGTTTAAAGTGTTGTATATTCCTCTAATATACTATTTGAAGTCTTGATTTATATTATAAAATAATTTACTTACTTTTTTGTAATTTATGATCCTGGATTTTATGGCAACGATTGTCGACTGTCGTTATACTCTTTGAAATGGGTACATAGTTTTCAACAACGTAGTTATTAATCGTCATATTTATTTTGAGGGTAAACAGTGCCTTGATTACATGATTATATTATATGATAAAACAATATTAATTATTGAAACTATATATTTGCTATAAGTTATAACATAGCTTTAATAATAATTTAGAGAAAATATTATATCAAATAGTTCCACATGTAATATTTTCGTTTTGATTACTATTTTATAAATATTATTTTTAAATAGATGTAGGTACCTCTGGTACCTATATAAATAAACTTCAAATTAATCAAACCCTTGATCAACTGAAATCGTTTGAAAATTATTTTTATAATACTAAAATGAATAATTTATAAAATTATATTATTAAAAACAAAATGTAACTAATAATATAATAACACTTGCATTGCTTATCAGCATTTTCTTTGAGTTTAGATGTTTGATCGTAATAAATATGTTACAAGTTTATAAATCACGATAGCATTACGTAGGTAGTATGAACTGAAATGTTAACATAAGTCAAATTGACCATTTTAATTCCTGAAGTTTAAGAAAATCTAGAGACTAATAAAATTTTCGAAACAAACTTCTTGTTTTGAACAATAATATATTTCATTGTTTTGATTCTATTTGAGAACAATTTATAGAAAGAGTTTGTCACTTATAATATTTAATAGTATTATAATAGTATTAAATTTTTCAATTGCTGACGAACGAAGATAGTCCGCACACGAGTATAGTTAGTCGTCCGACCGATACCATTAATCTAGCACATTCTTTTAGACTATAATTCATGTCAAGTGCATACATTTGTGACTCAGTTTAGTGATGGTAGGTACTCATAATAGTAGATTACACTGTCTTTGTATTATATGCTCATTAGGTATTTTGTACATAACATAATATAATATGTAACAGGTGCGTGTAATACAGTATTATATAGGTACACCGTGGTTCTTAACAATATATATACCTCTACATATACCTACGTAACTAGATATAGAACATACCTACATAACATTTCGTGACAAGAACACAAACACACAGGAGATGATTCGTGTCTGATAATTTTTTCTCCTGAACTCTGAGGTATATTTACTATTATGCAATATGCGCATCGTCATCAATCGTAGTCCTCTCCTATTATTTTTATCCTCGTATTTATGGCGCATAAGACTACATTTTACAGTTAACTGTAGCCAGAATATGCAACGCAACGAAAATACCGTCTTTAATTGTTTATGGAAAAATCAGATGGCGAGTCCCAACAATGAGCCCGCCCATCAGCGACCAACCAGCGTATATCATTTTATTTATATGGATTATTTAATTTTTTCACTGTATATATAATATTATTAAGTACCGTATTTTTATGTAAATGCATATTCTTCTACGATTTGCCTAGAATTATTGTGATTCGAAATGTTGACGTTTTGTAACGTGTAGATATCCTAGTAGATCCTGCTATATGGTTAAATGTTTTTTTTGTATATTTTTGCATATTTGAGTAAAAATGACTATAAATTGTATGTTTTTATATAATTGCACAAAAGTTGCATTTTTTATGAATGGTTGATAATTTTATTTGTTCAGATTCACAAAATGTATTTATTTTTTAAAATTTGATTTCTCGCTCTGATCATCGACGAGACAAGGCGAGTGTGTTGCCTGAAATCGCAGAAATTTACAATTCGAAAATATAAAATTACATTTTCATATTGGTTCCTCGTATATATTTTCCATTTTGCATTTATTTAATTAAACAGTAGTTTGTACACATTTGCAAGCAGAATACTACCTACTGATATTTCAAATGTATTATTTGTTCACATAATATATTTTGTAATTTTTTTTAAATGTTTAGTTTTTGTTTTTAACACACAAGAAAGAATTTTTTTTGGATATTTTTTAATTCTTGAGTACATAATTATGTGCATATTTAATAATCATTTTTGCATAAAAATCTGGGTCTTAAATATTAAATTGACACAATACACATTTTTTCATTAAGTAAAGCGTACGTATAAAAATATCGAATTAATTATATCATAGCATGCAGTCTTTGTGTTCTTAATTTACAGCGTGAATAATAAAATTCATTTTTGAATGAATAAAGGTACCTAGGTTCCTATTATACCTATATATTGTGCCACACGGCCACATTTTTTACGTAATTGGTATAGTTAGAGTTGTTAGTTACCAAGTCTCCGATACTGCGGGCGATTGGAAAACCAAAAAATCTTGATGTTCAAAAAGTCTAAAGCAGATTTGTCAAATGTAACAACTATAATTAGACTAATATAGTATTAATTAAAAAATATTTAACGGTCATAATATTATATGCGGATTGTATATATATTACAATATTGATAACACTGCGTGCTGATTTTGGAAACCTTAAACAACAAGACCGAATACATGCTGAACTATATATAGGTAGGTAATACTAAATTACCTACACCGGTATAGGTACTCAACTGACGTGTAAAATGCGTTTTAAATCATTTGCATCCATTTTTTGAGTCCATGCGGTAATTACACTCACATTTATGGCGTACGCTGGAGAAATGTACAATCGAAATATACCAATCGATAATTATTAAGAGGACTCCACACGGATATTTGTTGTGTCGGTCTTACAAGTGCGTAACATACCAAAATATATATTATACGCTCAACAGCGTTTAACTAAGTTGGTCTAAAATCGTAGTGAATCAACCCATTACGAAACTTGATGGTAAGAACATTATCTGTGCTCCTATGTTGGTTTTTTACGATAGTTCAATTTCTTATCAAGTTCTGCTCATGTAATGTGGCGTAAATTAAAAACGCTCATAACTCGCTTGAAAACTGAATATTATGGTAAAGACCCAACACAGATAATATTCTTACCATCAAATTTCATAATAGGTCGATTCATTCTAATTTTTAAACCAACGGAGCTATACGTGATCTGCCTAAATTTGCTATGCTACGATATGTAAGACGGAGACAACAAATGTGGTGTATATCGATAGCTCGATATATTCGATGATTACCGTAAACGTTAAATAATTAATTCGTTTTCGTTACAATATATTATACGCCCAATAATAGAATATTAGAATGCACAATACTCGTAATAATATATTATTATACTCATACGATAATTTATTATATGAATGCAATATAACTAATACCTAATTATAGACATATTAACTCATAATATTAAAATCTTAATAACCAAACGAATTTGGCTTGTACCTAAAAAAAGCTTGCAGCAGTTTTTTCTCTGAAGTTTTTTCACCCGAAATATTTTACGTGTTTATGGATGTATTGAAATAAAAAAACCGTTTGTTATTTCCGTTACCAGGAATGACGATTTAATAGAATTACGTTTGATGTAAAATAGAATGTTAACATGTAAACAACTTTACCGACTGCGTACTATAGTCGCCGTATATAACGGCGTGTAACAGGCAAACTGAAGTCGAACATTTCTAAAATGAAATAATATTATGTTATACTCACTGTTATAGCGCAGCGTCGGTACTATAAGTTATAAGTATTAAAACATAATATACGAGCAATGAGCATATTATTATTATTACACTGTGCCGTGGCCCGAGATACCGAATCTACTATTGTTATATTCGCCGGAGGTAGGTACACACTAATTTTGAAACATTAATTTTAATTTAATTTTTCTTTTTAAATCTTAAAATTATTATAAAAAAAAAAAAAAATAATAATTATGATTAGTTATTACGTAGGTACCAATTGTACTAATTATAATCGAGTAGTTTACGTTTTGTTGAATATCGCACGTGTATCGCATTGGCTGTAACAATATGTCACGCTTGTATTGTCGACTTTCGATTTTCGTATAGTAGGTATTCATTTGCACAACTAGAGAAGTGTTTATAGCAATGAGTTGCCCATTGTTCAATTTTGGCACTCTTCCTAAATGTTAGATGTTAGAAAAATTTGTTTTTTTTTTTCATCTATTTATATTGTTGTTATTATTATTCCATTGTTAAATCGATTGTAATTAAAATATACTAACTAAATAATGAATTTGAAAATTACGCGACATTAACTGTTACGTTTCGCCAGCTTCTCCAAGTCGAAATCTGGGATTTTCATACCGCCAATAATACTAGCATGCTTTTTTTTTTTGGTTTGCAACTTGCACGAAGGCCGGGCAAATCTACCGTCTATCACTGTGAGTCGTCGAGGTCCTGTTTTTCTTGGCGGTAGGAATTGTGCCTATAATATGGTTACTCGCAGGGCCAAATGTATATACAATTAAAATCTGTATCTGTTTTCAGGTAGTGACGTGGGATTTACACGACTGTGCCAACTACAGATATTATTTAGTTATTTATGCTTTTGGGCCGGACTACCTACCTACTGGAGTGTCTACGACGTCGTAAATATCATAACTGTTAGAAATGTGCTTTAATATCTACCCGCAAACGATACAGCACTATATAGTTGTACTCGTTGTGGTATATAATATGTATAATGCGATAAAATGGCTGCATTTGGAATTTAAAAAATGTACCTGCAGTTGCCCTTGACCGAATGTACCTGCATGTGCCCTCGTACATTATAATATACACTATTACAACACTATCCCTTAAGACAGGGGAAGGTGAATATGAAAATATGTGTACAATAAATAATATACCTATATGAAAAAAAAACGCATGTCATAAAAGGTGAAATATAATATTTGTTATTACAAGTACCATAGAATCTAATTTGTTTAAAAATAGTATAAAATGATAGCAGCAGGCGTAGTAAAAAATTTAAACATATTTAATATATTATGTAATTCCAAATACCTGTCTAAAAAATTGTTTTTTTTCTATTTTTTGACAAATGAAATCGTATGCCGATTATAGTTATATATTATATTTGGCATATCTATCCTTTTATTATTATATTTACCTCTCCTATTCTACGGGTTGATATTGTAATCATGTATAATATAATATTACGTGAGTGCAATAATTGGTACATTTGGTTGTGGGCCACTGGTGCGCTTTTTAAAACTTTTTTCCTAATAACAATGAGGTCACCATGACTGACTGCTGTGATCGCATGACGCTCTCTTGGTGCCATAGATGGTCGGTCCGGTATCTCCTGGCGCTGTCTCATTCATTCTTCGTCCTGTTTCGAAGACATTATTGAATCTATCATACAGTAAAATAATCCATACGACTATTTTGCGTCAATTAAAGCCGTTGATTTTTTTTACCTCGTCCGTTGGGAGGTTTTTGAGGGCCGGCCCACAAAGAGGGTCAGTTATGTCTGCCGTTGTGAGGGGACGTCCCAGGTGAATATGGATTTCTAACCTCATTACGTCCCGTTTAGCGCAATAAGACACGGCGTATTTAGCAAAGTCTGCAGATACGCAGGGACAGTGCATGCACTTGGGGCTCGGGGTCTTACAAACCTGATGCAAGTAAAACTGGAAGCACCCATTCTTCGTCCCGATCTGCCTCATGTTGTATTTGAGTGGTATCTTGTGGAACGTCCGCTCAACCCATATCACAACGCCCAGTATGAGGCGACAGGTCCAGTGAATTATTGTGATTTTTCTCTCTATACCTTTGATTTTTTGGCGTGTTACGAAAGAATTTCCTGCAGGTAAGACAGTGCTGAGCGCGTTCGTACCTTCCAGCCGATAAAAGGTAAGCAGGACCTATGCCAGGTAATATAAGAGCAGCATCGTCTGATACTATCCTATACGCCCTAGCTGATCACCCTCAGCGCTACTAACCTCTGAGGTCTTATTAGATCGGCCTTGGTGCTCGCAACTGATATGGCGGTATGGGCGGCGTACAGCAGTTGGCTTTCGACCACAGTATAGAGAGAAATTTCTTTCGCCACTGGCAGAGGCCACCGATATTAGGCAGTAGCAAGCGCTTGGATGCCTTGGCTGCTACTGTCTTAACGTGCCTGTGAAATGTTAGTCTTTTATAAAAAAAAAGGTACTTTTGAGGGTAACTGGTACACTCTTGATATAATATATCTATATAGGTATGTATAGGTATCTGGTATATACATAAATTACGTAATAATATCGTATACCTAATCAATTATTATTGATATTATACCGCTGCATTATCGCCACACCTAACTCGGGATAGGATTTTTAGAAGGTTTTGTCTCGCACAATTTTTAAACTTGATAATAACCTGTCTTGAGCTATAATATAATATTATAGGCATATACCTAATAATATAATATGGTGTTTATAAATTTAAACTTATTTGTTTCTACATTATAGTGCTGAGAAAAATATATGCACGGACATGACCAAGACTTAATTGACGAAAGAATATAATGTGCACGAAAAATCGTTTCGAGGTAGTCAATATTATAATATAATTGAACGCTGTTTAAGTTTTTATAGCAGATCGTAAGAATGAAAAAAAAAAAACGAACGCCGTGAAAATTCACACGCATGATGGTGAATTCCGCCGCGGCCGGGGAATCAAAACAAGTTTACGAATTTCGGGTTTTGGGTTTCGTGCCCGAAAACTTCAGTTTCACGCCGCACGTTTCGACTCCCACCGCTCACAGCTATCGGCATATCTACCAAACGTCCTGTACATAATATATATATATAATACTTATACGTTCGAGACCGGACGTCATTGTAATAATAATAATAATAATAATAATATGGAACGTTTCAGCAGTGTGCTGCACTCGGAATACGAATAGTTACGACTCTTAAAAACACAAACGCGGATGGTTTAATGCATGTACATATATATATATATAATATATATTATCAACTTGTCGACGAGAGTGAAAGGATGAGCGCGGCGTCGGGTCATCGGACGGCCTACTTTCTCCGGTCCACGTGGATCGCTTCGCTCGACCTAAACGCGGTTACATCTAGGTGTGGGATACCTATAACCCGAACGACGGTTCGATGTAACGGACGTAGGTAGGCACATAATAATATACAATATTCGATACGCCGACCGCCAGTGCACGCTCGCCGGACGTCGACAGCGGACAGAATTTTCGAATTTTTTTTTTCTTGAGTTACGCGGTCATCCGCCCCTTTGCCACCGCGCCGCCCCGGTCTCGCGGCTGTGGTGGGGTCGCCCCAGGATGAGGCTCCGATGGTTTTCCATGCCGCTGGTCGTCGGCTTCATGCTTTTTCTGTGCGTCGTCCTGTTGGCCGTCAACTTTTTCGAACTCAACTGGATCCAGTACGAGCACAACAAGTTCCATCACGGACAAGAGCCGTACGCCGGGCCGCCGCCGGCGTGGTCGTCTCAAAGACACGCGGAGGCTGCGAAAAGGCCCTCGTACATTGTCCTGGCGAAACGAGTGAGACACTTCGCACCCACATACGATAATATGCCTATATTACACATACGAATTAATTATAAAATATAATATACCTATGCGGCGAGCGGTTTATTCGACCACGTTCGCCGCCGCGATTTCGACACGTTTTTTTGTTTCTGAATTTAATTAAATTTTTTACATACTACTTCGATTTATCGAACACAACTCAAAAGTCATCCGATGTCATTTATAGGTACAACATATTATTCATGTTTTTCTCCGACGGAAACCTCCGTCTATATGCTGCAGCCGCGACATGCAGTCCGCAATCCAGGGGGTTATCCAGCAGCCGCTTCTGAAATATTTTACGAATCTCAAAGTCTGAGCGGGTACATTATAATGTAGTTTTTACGAGACAACTTAATCTGGTACAGGATCAATAAATATTGCAGGTAATGGAAATTTGTGTTCAAATTTCTCCGTCGTCTTTAGAACAGAAAAGTCGCCGCAGCAGTACCTAATTTAAATCGCTTAAAGAATAAAAAAATACCGGGAAAATGAGACGAGCGTGCTTAATAAAATCAAATTACAGGTTGTGTATTTTCTAGCGTGAACCAATAATATAAAGTGCTATTGAAAAATAGGAAATTTCTTGTTAAAAAACATACGGTACTATGCGTATACGATTTAATATTTGAAACATAAGTACGTATATACTGTCATAATAAGTGTTTTTTTAAAATTATTTTTGTTGTTCTTATTATTATTATTATTATTATACGGTCTCATATTATGCTACGACTGTTAACCACATTTACAATGTGCCTTTTAATGTCCAAGAAATTTTTTTCTGGTTCACGATATTAGAATCGTCCCGCGTGTAATGTATATTATTCATGTATTGAATTGTAATATAATACCTCGTTATACACCTATTTTTATCATAAGTGTAATTCGGTGATCGTTTTCAGGCCGATGCTGGACACTTGGTGCACGTTTTTGACGTTTTCAACGTTTACGGGTACACGAGAAAACCGTTCGACAAAAAAGTGGACTGGGACGTTATATGGGCTCACGAATATCCGTTCAAAACGTACGCTGACCAAATCATGTTTTCCGATTTGAAACCTCATCAAAAAGTGAGACATTCAAGTTTAATCATAATTTACCCACCTACTCGTGTACGATCTCTCTAATTAATACGAAATATGACGCGAAGCGTAGGTATCACATTCAAACTTTCTAGACACCGTGTTCACGTTTAATAATGTCTATAAACAGTTTATGCAAATATTGTATATTACTATTTAAATATTATTAAGACGTTACAAGAACGTGTGTCTGGCATTACCATTTGGGGCTTTTAACCTTTGAGAGTACAAATTCCAAAGTGTTTTATAAAGCTTGAGATTTCTACGCAAAACCGTAAACGTCATGTTGTTTTTTTAGTTGTATTTTTTTTAACTCTAAAATAATAACTGTAGATACATGCAATTTCAACACAATTTTTGTATTAGAAATTTTTATACACCATACAATTTTCAAAAGATTGCTATTCTTTTTGCGCTAACTATATAGGCACAAGAAAATTTTGAATTTATTATTAGCTTTTATTAAAATTATTGTCTATGTATAGTTTTCGTTAGTTCAAAAAACTTGAAAATGTAATATAAGGTTCCTCACAAGTTGTTATTAGTGGAAATTAATATTTTGAGCTTCTGAAGTTAACATTTTTATACAAGACTCATTAAAATCACGAAAATTAGTATATTATTCCGAGTTATGAATTCATAAAAATGTCCTATGTATGAAATAACGATTTATTTATTTTTCTGTAATTTAAAAATAGTATACATTGGTACTTAAGACTTTTAGAGTCCATTATTATATTGTATACAGTATACACCCAATGTCATTTTCAAATGCAATTTTTCTTGCCAACAATATTAATTTGACCTACTGTAGTACTAATGCCTAATAGTAAATAAGTAAAATTAATTACTTTTATCACAATAATATATTAATATCATAACATTTACTTACCTAGTAATATTATAGACGGTCTGTCTTCGCTCAGTTCAATCGTTTTTCGCATACAATGACTATTAAATTCAAATTAAACACATCCATTACAGTGACCACCAGGACACTTAAAATACAGCAGACTCACTTACCCGATTTTTTCCTTCATGTTCTTCCTAAAGTGATAACAAATTTCCAACAAGATATTTTTATTTTTTTACCAAACTTTTTTTATATTATAGTCTATAGATAGATCTTACTTTTGTAAATTCTATACATTGAAATTAATTTTTTACATTTTTGATTAAAACAATATTTTTAAAAATCCTATCTTAGCAAAAATAAAATAAAAATTATAACTTATAATTAAAAAATATATAGTATATATTTTTAAGGAATAATAATTATATAATGCATTTTTTTTAACGCATTTTATAATGCCATATTATTTTGTTTTATGGCCATACTTTTGATATTTTTGGGAATATTTGCATACATTTTTTTGTTTTAGTTTTTAAGGTTTTGTAAACATCTTAAATAATAGTGTTTATTGTACAATAATTCTTCAAAAAATATACTTACGTCTTAAATATATCAGTTACTCGTTAGTCGTTTACTTGTAATGTAATATGTATCTTAAATGTATATTTGTTATTTTTAAAGGTCAACCATTTCCCTGGTGTAGGTTTTATTACCAACAAAATTGATTTGGCAACATCGAACATAAAATATGTACCTCCAGCTTTTCACATGCCAAAAGAAAAAGAAAAATTTTTCACATTTGTAAGTTAAATTTTAGGTATTACATTTAATATTTGTGCATTATATATTATGATATTTTGATAGGTATAGTAACTTTTAAAATGTACGGGTATTTACAGTTAAACCTACATAAATATTTTTTTTATTGAAATAACTTTAAAAAAATTATTAATAACGATTGTTTGTATTAAATGTTTTGTTTTACATAACTATACATTTACAAAAAAAAAATAGTTATCCAACTTACAGCAAACATATTTTAAAATCTTAAAAGTTATAAAATATTTTTTAAAAAATTTTCAATCATAGCTTAATAGTTAATAGTATACGGAAATGTTTTCTCAATTTTTTTAAACTCCGCCAGCACAATATATGATTTAATTATTGCTTAAAATGTCTATATTCTATGTGCACAGAACAAATGGAATAGACAAATAATTATCTACACAAAACGAACTTAGTTAATATTATATATTTTAACGTTTAACTATCAGTATTACAAGTTATTGTTTTAGTTATTTATTACAGTTGTTTTACTAAAATATATTTATTTGGTCGAAGAGATCAATCAAGAAGCAGCGTATACACTTACCTGCAGAGTTTACAGTATTCACTTACATTTATGTTGAATTAATAACGTATTATAATTTTTTATTTTATTCGTTTAATAGCCGCTGTCTTAAACACTTTAAGTTCGACCGTTGACAAATTATTGTAACGCTTTGGTATAATAATTATTGTTATAGGCCAAACAGTACCCTCATAAACTGTTCGTTCAAAAGCAGAACAGTCACCGTGGCATTAAAATTAAATCAATCAAAGAATTGGACTTCAATTCAACCGGTACATTTATTCAAGAGTATATTGATAATCCTCTGTTGATTGATGGATTTAAATTTGATATTGGTGTTTACACAATCATTACCTCCATAGATCCTCTCAGGGTTTATATATACAACGGGGACATTTTATTCAGGTACACATTATGTTATGTTTCAGTTTGTTTTATTTAACTGTAATAATGAACAATATTTGAATGAACTATTTTATATATTATATTATTATGTGTCCTGTGTATATTATTATCAATACGTATGCGTCGGATTCATTTCGTAAAATAATTGTGTTTTTTTCGAACTTTGCATCCACTTCAGAGGCTTAGATCGTAATTGGCAGCAGTTTATTATAAACATACTCGTTACACATATACTCAACCTTTTTTTTTTTTTGATTGGCCTACTTATACATAATATTTTGTTGTGTTGTACAGGACACAACTATAATTATGATGCCTAGATGGAATAGGGCGGGGGAGGAAGCCCACTATTAAATGCAATGTTATTAATTTTTAGTTTTAAATAAAATGTATAATTATTAATTTTAAATTGAAAAAAAAACTTTTAACTTAAAACTTAACGAGTTAAAAAAAATATTTAACTTGCCCAGAATATTATATTTTATATATTATGTTCAACCAATATCATGTTATACCTCTATTGGCAAATATGTACATTATTTTAGAATGAAATGGTTCATACTGTACCTATGTTATATAATAACACATTCATAATTTGAATAAATTATATGTATTTATTTATTTCAATCCAATGATAGTAAGTTCTAAATAGATTCAACTACAGTAAAAATTTTAAAGCATCAAATAAAAAAAAAAACATGTACTGTATGTATATTATAACTAAATGACATACTTAGACTAAAAACTACGTTGTATGTGAATAAAAAATAAACTATAGGTAATATATTTTAAACTGTTAAACAAACATCAATATAACTTATAATAAAATATTTTATAAACATAATAGTAGGCCAGCTAATGCATTTGATCGGCTGGCGTTTCCTGTCCAAAATACAATCTCTCATTTGAACTGATGCTCAATAACATTCTATACATATTCTGCTTTTATCCTAGAGTTACAACGAAGCAATATTATAAAATATATGGCCCATACGAATAAAATAAAATCCATCAAATTAACTATATCTATAGACTATATATACTATATTATATAGGTAACTATTATAGTAATCAGTTATCACGCAACAAAGTAGAATAATTCCAACCGATATGACATTTCGTTCTTTACGGTGAAATTGTGGGTTTAATTATCAGATGTATTAAAAATGAAACAATGAGTTAGCATACGCATATGTGAGAAACACTTTTTATTTTACCTATTTATGTCAGTTTTAAAATATGTGATCCTAAATTGTTTAATTTTGCACCATAATTAAGATCAGTTTACATCCGGCTTAAATGTACAAGTGTATATCTATGTAATTTTTTGACTCTATAAATTTCTTTATACGTATTCTCCAATATTTTATGTGATCTATGGTATTTAAAACTAAGTATGACGCCTAGAACAATACGGACCATATGTGGTTTGCAATGTTGGTTTTTATATTTTAATTCCAATAGGCAAAATGAAAAATTTGTAAACGTCAACTTTTTAAATTAATAATGTTTGTACCTAACAAAAGTGATTATTGGATTGATAAAATAGAAAATTAAAATATATAAAAACATTCTGTTGGTTTTCAGTTAAATAACTATATTTGTTGTTGAAAAGTTGGCATATAATTAATTTTAAATTAAATAATTACGTCGGAATTTACACATGTAATATAGTTGATTCTATAGTATGTTATATTTTATACTGATATTAGTTTTTAATAGTTGACAAAATCAAATGTTTACTTTAAGCTTGAATTACAATTTATATCAATCGAGTAACTACTACATAACACATTTATTTAATCTAACCGAAGTTTCTTACTCTTTAAGAAAAGAATGTTTATAAATACAAACAATGATTATTTATGTTTATTATAGTCAAAAAATGTTCTAATTGTAAAATCATGCTAAAATAATTTTTTCCGGACTGTATAATAAGTAACAGTTAGTAACATATTATGTGAGCGTTAAGAAGTTAAGAATAATGTAATTGGTAATAACTTCTAAAAGTGACGACTTCCTAAACGTAATTATTTAATTTCTTTTAATTTCTAATTATTTATGTGCTTTGTTTTCGTCGCGAGAGAAAAACCAAAAATGTAAATGTGATTTAGATTTTGTGTGTATAGAGAAGTTTGTTTCAAAATAATTTACATTTTAAAATGCATTTGTAGATTTTGCCCGGAAAAATATCATCCGTTCAATCCCGACAACAAAGACAAATATGTAATAGGAGATGACTATTTACCAACGTGGAAAGTTCCATCTCTTCAGAAATATTACGTCGATCAAGGCGCTTCGATGAAAGTTTCTGTTGAATCTCATTTGAAAGCTCAAGGTGATCCCGGTTCATCCTGCAAGCACTATGTCGATAATTGGACTGATTATTGATATATCGCTGTTTCTTGTTTAAAGGAAGGGATGCCACGAAAATATGGGACCAATTGGAAGACGCCATACGAGTCGTATGTTTAGAAAAAGAATCGATGATAAGATCCCTAATGCGAAATTATAAGTCGAAGACGAATTTTTTCGAAATGGCGCGTTTTGATTTTGTTGTTGATAACGATCTAAAGGTGTATATAATGGAGGTGAGTTAATCGGATTCCAGTCTAATGACCATTTTTTTTTTATTCAAATAATCTATTGGTTATATTTATTTTTAATTGCCAAATTTGTTTTTAGGTCAACATGTCGCCAAATTTGTCATCGGCTCATTACCCACAAAATCGTTTGCTTTACGAACAAGTGTTATTCAATTTATTTGCTATTGTTGGCCTGACTCATTTTGAACGGTAATATTGGACTCATTAATAGCACTAGAAGGTTATGAGAACAGTGAAATTTTAAAATTATGTATTTTAATTTATAAGTATATATTATAGGTAATTGCTACAGATATTTAGAACAATATTAGAACAAAACAAAATATTGTAGAAATGTGAGCAAGTCTGTTTTAGAGCAAAGTTTAACAAGGCATGTAGTTAACATGTTTAAATATTTAAAGAAAATATAAAATAAAATATATACTTTATAAATAGTAAAATATGATATATTATATGATTAAAATATAATTAAGTGGACCTGCACATTGACAATGTACCTTTAAATGATGTCATAATTGTTACAAGCCGTGGTTAAATTTTAGGTTGAATCAGGGGAACTGTTATTAGAGACGGACAAGAAACATTAATGAACGGTTGAGCACATTTATTCCTAGGAAAAATGTTGAGTAGGTAACTAAAATTTAGTATCGTTTTCTAAATTTGAGTGCAATAATTGTTCGATACTATGAAATTCTTCATTATTATTATTATGTTCTGTATAATATTATGACACGGTGCGGCTTATCGTTTAATATTTAAATTGAAATAGGTGCCATAATCTATACTGTTATGTATAAATACTAATTACTGTTGTAAATATAGAACACACCTTTAGGTGATTTAAACTTGGTATAACGAAGAGAGTAAAATCAATACCTATTTAGAGAACGGTGGAGAGAGCAATACGTCTTTTAGCGTTACCTATACCGATTATTGTACGATACATTTTAAATCATTTTTCGGAGTTGTCGAGCGTGGCTTCTGAATTTTCGACTTTAGTATGTTTATTGGTTAAAATAATTATTGTAATTGTTAGTTTTTTCATCGGAATTGCGTTTCAGTTTTCTCAGACCTTTTCCATATCATTATTATATCGTGTGTACGATTTGTGTGTTTAGCAAAAGAGACAGTATTAATATGGCAGTGTCCACGAAAAACATAGTGGCGTACCCGGAAAAGTGCGCCAGACTGAATTGTGATCTGTGCGATTCAGAAGACTGTCTACTATGCAGTCCTTGTATGGACGGGGACACAAAAGTCCAATTGACAAATGCTTATCGGGAATACATCGATCGGCATGACTGCAAAAGAGTTTTCCCGCCAAAATTCGTAAGTTATTAGATGATTATTGGAAATTATTCAATCTACAGACTATGATGGATTTGTGTTTTTTTTTTTTTTTGACTTTTCGGGACAATTTATTTATTTATTTATTAATTTATATTTTACACTAAACGGGAATCGATAAAATCACATTAGTCATTAACAAACTGTACCTATAGTAATATTATTTGGTGACGGTTAGTTATAAATAAGCTAAAAACAAAACAGAACACACAAGTGACGGTGTAGTCAGAGACCTGGGACTTTATTAACTACCCTTCGAAATCGAATCTGAAACACGCGTGTTTTAAAATACCTAAGGTCATACAACGAATTTTGATTGATTTATCAATTTATGGGTACATTTTTGTTTCAGAATCCGAACTTTTTGAACAACTCTGTAGACCTCAGCAGTTACAGTCTGAAAACGCGTTTGATGTACAAATGGTTCAAAGGAAAATGCATCGCTGACACAGAATGGTGTTAATAATTCGAAAACCTTGTTTTGCAAGAAACCGTGAAAAGAGGCAAGTCAGTTCTACTTTTAATCAAAACGAAAGCCATATTTATATAAATAGTTTGTTTTTTTTTTATTATTATTGTTTTTGTATTATTATGTAATATTTTAATTAAAAATTACAAAAAGTTAATTTATTTACGTAACCTTGTTATTTTTACCGAGTAAAATCGAGTCACTCAAATCCAGCGTGCCGTTACAGTAAGTGTGTATTATGTGCGCGATCAAATATATTTCAGATATGTCACGTGACAATTTATGAGCTTTAAAACTGTATATACCTATATAATATTACAATGCGAAGATATAGGCAGCTGACCAAAGCGGCTAAGTATAATTCTAATAATTTTCAAGCATCTACATCGATAAAATATTTATCACTAGCAACCTATGTATATATGTCTATGCGCGTGATCCACATTTGATTACAATATTTTATTGTAATCATAAGATCAACTCTAAACTATCATTATATTTTATTACATCAATATAGCTTGAATAATATAATTCTAAAAATTCTAAGACTCTAATAGTCGCTAATAGTTATTATTAATAATAATAATGCAATTAAAAAATAATAGTAATGTCTTGTATCATTATAAACGCGTCGGTAAGATCGAGTTCGTCGGATGAATTGTTCACGTTTTTCGGAGTTTGTTCAGAGAAAAATATGAGTTTTGAATTTTCAGATTATTTTATAACGCGCCTTTCGTAGTTGCGTCCGAACTGTTTTTGAAACAAACGAAATAATATAACATTCATGCTTTAGTTGAAGGCAATCATATACAACCGCGAGGAAGGAAAACGTTAATCCTTTGCTTTAATAATAATGAATAATTTTTATGGTATTTAAAAGTATGATAATTATTAATTGCTGTCCACTAACGGTCTGCACTGCAGCTGATGTATTTAATGGGGCCGATACTTCGTCGATCAAAATGTGTTGTTGCGACTAGGATAATAATGATAACAAGAACAAAAATCGTAGTGAAGTGCAACGATGTATCGTGTCCGACTAGGATGTTGCGTTACAGATCATTATTTTAATATTTTGATATTTTATAGCTCTGATGGCTCATACGTGTGTTATATTATATTGTGATATCGTGTTGCTATCAGTGGCGTCCTGGCGTGTTTGGACGGGACCTGTATGACCTATATGAGTGGCAAATTTTTTTTTTTTTATTACGAATAATTGACTCACGGTGTTGGAGTGCGCTGCACGTAATATCGGATTTCGAAATGGATTTCTGGAATTTCGGATTTTCAAAACTATGAAGGCATAATTTATAAGGGCGATCAACGGTAATGCGCGATTTTTTCGTAATATAAATATTTTTTTATAATATTATAATGATATTATATGATACTGAGTGCTCGCAGTATATCGGTCACTCGGTCACTCATTGTGGCACCATCCAACACACGGCTTATGGAATGTCAGTATATAGGCAGGTTCGGTCTACATGTTATGAAAAGTTTATTATAAATATAAGACCTATATCATCACAAAAAAGTTGTAAGACATCTTTTTTTTTAAATTTTTTTTTGTGAGGTGAGGGGCATTTTTATTGTAAGATCCTAACAATAGGTACGCCACTGATTATTGTACGATACACAATTTGTGCGCGAATTAATATAATAATATATAATAGACATATGCCGCGCCGCAATTGCGTGTTTTCGATTCGATTTAAATTGATGTTTAAGCGATCGATTCGATTTGCATTGATGTTTAGGCGATCGATTTTGGTGATCGGCGTTCGCGAATTATTCGCGTTGATATCTCGTGAAATGTTCGATTGTTGTTTAATATCGATAAAGGAACTAAAAAAAACAAAGTATAAAAACAGCGTCTTGGTGGGAGGTCGACGACGACGTCGGTAAACGTGTCAGTGCTGTATAATATTATTATTTGAATAGTGAAATTAATATATAAACAATAATAACGATAAAAGTAATAATAATGAAAATACGATTTTGGTATAGCTCCGTAGTAAATAGTACCTGGTACATAGTAGCAGGTGTACACCAATAATCGATTGTGCGCATTTTATGAGAAAGAAGAGCAAACATTATTATATAATATTATTTAACTGATATCTTACGAATTTTCCGTCTGTTTATTTCAAATCCCGGCGCGATAAGTTCTGAGCAATTTTATCTGTTGTAGGTCGGGTGTTTTACCGAAAGATAAATAATTCAGGGCCATGGACCGCGTGCGCGGGGAAGCTGCACAGCAGTACTCTATTATAGTTACTGAAGTAGAGTGGGTGCAAGTAAAATGTTTCTATGGTGTTATAATAATCGACAGAAAACACCTGGAATGGAAGTGAAAAATCGATGATGATGATAATAAAAATTGTCGTGACGCGCATATAACAATATGTCAAGGTTTTGACGGAGTGCACCGCGGAAAGAAGCAACCGGATAAAGTAAATTTCCGGAGACTCGGGACAAAATTCTACAGCTATAATATTATGTACGAGGGAAAAACTGGTAGCTTATAAGCGAACTAATAAGTGTATTACCTACAGTATGTGTGCCGATAAATATACTATCAATATTATACGATTACAAGAGATTTTATTCGGTTCAGTTTACGCGTTTCGAGTAGGTAATCATTATCGTAGACTGATCCCCGGAGATGACTACTCTGCGATCGATAGTCGCCCATCGCTTATTGTATTATAATAATTATTATGTCGACTGTGTGAAATCGCCGATGATCAGTATAATAACATGGAATATATAATAATAATGCGATATTATGGCAACTGTAAATAATAATAATAATAATAATGATAATAATAAAAATTAATAATTATTATACGATGAAAATAATAATAATAATAATAATAAAAATAAAAATTAATAACTATTATACTATGAAAATAATAATAATAATAATAATAATAATAGTAGATTTTGTCGAATGTTTTTCATTCAGGGCTGTGGCAACGTCAACGACAAAGTTTGTCTGTGCAACGGTGTTAAACGTTGGGTGTTGTTGGTTTGCGTTGAATAAATCACTTTGTACTCTTTCTCATTCTCCAAGCAAAGACCGAACCTGTAGCGGAGTAAAAAAAAAAAACAGAAACAAAACAGAACAAAGGTATAATAAATATCATAATAATATCAACACAATACTGGTAACGTGCAAGTCTTACATATTTACTGTTAAATTATTATACAGATGGTATAAACGGGTATAAATTATTATTAGGTATGCTTTTGTGGCTCAGAGGCAGCGTACCTAATACAATATTACGTTGTGAATGTTTCACCAACAATTTCCCAAAGAAGAATGAGCACAAAAATGGCATGCAATATTCGAGTGCGTAGGTAGATGTACAGAAGAATGGTGAATTTATTATAATATACACATCAAGCATTGGAGTTTGCAATCCTGGACTTTTACAACGAGCGACTACAAATGGTTTTTCTTATGGTTTTTGTTACATTTTTGTTTAATTTTATTTCTTTAGTTATTTTATAGTAGTTATATTAACGCTGCAATACACAGGGCGATTCGCCAAGCATACTTACCCCCACTTATACGGTGAATAATGAAATCCGTTCAAATACTGATTTCTATAATTTTTAAATATATACTCGAACAACATTTTTTCAAACTTTATTTTGTATTAGGTACTTAAGGAGTGTCCTTTTGGTGATCCAAACTTCTGTGTTTCAAAAGAGCGAGAATTCCTATTTTTTATTCTATATTATTTTTAGTGGATAATTTATTTGAAAATTTCTATGTATCTAATTCAAAATTCGTAAAATTATTTTCATAGTTATTAAAATATTTGTACTAAGGATAATGGTCCTTAAAAATGTAAAAGTATAAAAGTATAAAATAGACGTAATGTTGGAACTAGTATTTATTATACTTTGGCCATTTTTACAAATTATTTATATTGATGATTAAAATTTTCAAATCATCATAGCCCATATATCCTATAAACCCATTATAATTATCGTTGATTCTTGGAACAAAAATTTAAATAACTCAACAAATACTTGTAAAAATTTTAATTATGGTTCCTACGTCAAATTTTCCAGAAAAATCGTCCACTGAATAATTTACAGTTTGAAACACAGAAGTTTATATCTCCCCAAGATACTTCTTATGTAGTACAAAAACATCTTAAGAATTTGAAAATGTGCCTTTAATAGTGTGTTTAAAAATTCTAAAAATCTGATTTTGAATGACTGCTTTATTTAAGAAAAATAAAAGGGGAGGATGCTTGGTGAATCATCCTACATGTGAATTGTTTTCACGTAAACGAATGTGTACACAACTACACTGGAACTGTTATTATTATGCAATTTAATGTTCTAATCATAACGTGACGTCGTCGATTATAATTATTCGTCTTGAGTACAGGATGAAACTTTTTGGTGTGGGATGATTTCCTTCCTACATACACGAAGGATTTGGCATCTCCCGTCAGAACAGATGGTTGGATATTGAACGTCGTTTCACGTCAAAAGCAAGAGTTTATTGGTAGACAGCCGACAGGAATACGCCACAAGGAATAATACTTCAAGGATGTCTTAAGACTATGACGGTTAACGGTATACGGTTCACATAGACACACCACGAACCAAACTAGTTACCTTTCTGTAATTTATGGTGAAATTTCGAAATTTGCTCTCATAACAGTATAATATAATTATTGAGTAATAAAAACCAATCATCGGACTCGTGATATGACGTTTTTAAAATTAAAACGTATTTAATTCAAAATCCCGTGTAATTTCTAAGCCTTGTATATAATATTATAATATCCAAAATGCACATAATATTTAAAAACAATGTGACCTAACTATTATTACCTACTTATAAATTGTAGAAATTGTATCACGTACTCACAACAATATAACAATGATGTAAGATGAAGAATAGAAAGAAAAATCAATATTACATTATTATTCGAATTCCTCGAATCCCTCGAATATAATAGAGGGCATCCTCGGATCGATTCCAAGTGTAATTTATCCAGAATTTTAGGACAATCCATCTCGAGTAATCCGATAGTTATATACACATTATGATATTATTACATATTATACACTATACATATACCAGCTTCTATTAGGTACCTATATGACATAATATCTATGCGATTTAGGTTTCTATTCGTGTATAACGTGTCCGTTCGAGTTTATCGGTCACACACATTAAAAATTGTTTGGGTCAATTATGTTACCCAATATTATGAGAAACTATGGTTTTCAGCAGAGGAAATATAGTGGAATTCTATAGAGACCACTCGCCTGTTGATCGGAACGCATAAGTGTGCATCGTTTCATATATTATCTTGAGATATATAGGTACGTTAAAAATAATATGTAATAAAAACCACTATATGTACAGAGTGATTTATCAATCAGATCATCCCCTTTTATCTGTACCAATACGGTTATTTTTAAATCTGATTTTCGGAATCTTTTTGCATAGATACTTACAGACCATATTTTCAAATTCTTGAGATTTTTTATATCATTTAAGAAGAGTTCTGTGGTGATGCATGCTTAGTGAATCACTCTGTATATTTTAGGTGTGCACAAAAAATAATTGACTGACAAAGTATATAGGATATGTTCCAGTAAAATCTGCAGTCTGAACATACGAATGTGATTTAAGTCGATTATTTCGAGAATTGAAATAATGTGTTGCAGCTCGTGACGATAATACCAATATTTACGAAGAGAAAAGTAGATAAGAAGACTAATATACGTTTGACAAGAGCATCTTTGATGGAGAGTGGGGTGTGATAGCAGAGATCTACAGGAGTACATATTATTCGTTGATTAAATTTTCTGTTATAAATTTAAATTCAACTAATTTCTTAGTATGGCTGGTAGAGTTGAGTATTGAAATTCGAATAAGTTTGTAGATATTATAATTTATAGTAATTTTCTATATTATTTTGCGTTGTGACAGTTGTAGCAATTTTGTATTTTGATAAAAAGATTAATAATTGTACCGTATTTAGTGCGAACCCGAATAAATTAACTTACTTACATGTGCGCTTGTGAAATTTAATGACGTTTTAGTGAATATAAATATAATATGGTACCTATATGAAAAACTGATATACCTACCGGGTGATTATCATTGAACGCTCATTATTTCAAAAAGTATAAATGTTTTTGGAATAAAAAAATGTTGATGGTTTCTAGTCGTTGAAAAACAACATTTTTAAAATATATATAATTATTATACTTCTGAATATTTTTTATCCTTAACTTTTTTTTAAGCTTTTTCCTTTTTTGGACGATAGCATACATTTTTTATTTCGTATTCCAAAGCAGAATATTTTTCAAAGTATTTCGATACATAAAAATTGAATTTAAGACAAATGGTTTACGAGTTATTATTAAGTATTTAAAGTTTTGATGAGCAGTGTGGAGTGGTACTTGGTTACACCGCAAAATGTTGGTTCACCATACTCTGTTCATCTAAATTTTAGATACTTATAAATCATACACTACTAGTCTTAAATTCAACTCTCATGTATTGAAATCAGTAATACTTAGAAAAGTATATGTTAGAAAATGCAATTAAAACTGTATGCTGTAAAAGTAAAAAACTTAAAAATTATAAGAATAAAAAATATTTAAAAATATAATTTATTAATAATAACGTTGTTTCGTATCGTCTCGAAACCACGTAAAAAAAAATATTTTTTCAAAAACATTATTACTTTTTGAATAATGCGTGTCTGACGTTAAATGAGTCATCCGATATTTAATCTGCAGCTATATATGGAACCTAGTTGAGTCACGAACATATTTTTTCCCATAAGGGCAAATATTGAAGCTATACCCACCCTTTCACACATAAAATTAAAACCTGCCCATGTATAACTTTTTTTTACTATAAAATAAATATAGCTGATGTTATTTTATAGAATATCGATTACCATTATGTAACCTATAAATTTGTAATGATAAATACCCTATGCATACAATATAGTATTATCTTCCCAGCTCCCCTTTATTGCATAATATACTGCAACGATACAGCATATTGTATTTTGTTAACTATGACTCCTAGAGGAAATCAGCAAAACATAACTAATTTGCTAGCTATTTGTAGTGCTAATTTATCGCACTGAATTAAAATCAACGTCTTACTCATTCAATATAATGACGGTTAATTAACATAGCGTTTCCACCCTAACCAAATCATCCACCCTCTTATAATATTATTGTTTGGGGCATGAATGATCGGAAGGATGAAAACGAATAGTTAATGAGGTATTACTTAGTAGAAGTTCTTCACTCTTCGTGAGCTACACGCGTAACGTAACACTGTCGCCTGTTGAATTATTCGGACTGGGAAATCAGAAAAAAATTTAAATGGAATATCATATAATATTATCACGATATTCATAATGACGGTTAATTAACATAACGTTTACACCCTAACCAAATCATCCACACTCTTACAATATTATTGTTTGGAGCGTGAATGATCGGAAGGATTAAAACGAATAGTCAATGATGAGATATTACTCAGTGGAAGTTCTTCACTCTTCATGAGCTACACGCGTAACGTAACACTGTCGCCTGTTGAATTATTCGGACTGTGTAATCAGAAAAAAAATTTAATGGGATATAATATAATATTATTACGATATTATAATCTGAAATATTTTAAGAGTGAACTGCGTATAGGTACGATGTCGTTATGTCGATGAAATTAAAACAAAATATGTGTCACTGGTCAGCAGCGGGCTCTGCAAGTCATACCTGATTTGGGCTATATAGGTAAAGATTTTCAAGTTTAATTCTATACAACGTCATCAAAGTGTTGTGTAGAAGGTTATTGACTCGTGTCCGGTGTATTGTTATCGAACGCTGCTTTATAAAATGCAATTAATATGCGTCTCTTGACAGTTCAGTGAAAATTAATAATTATGAACAAAAATAAAAAAATTGTCAAATACAATTTTACTATGTTTCTCGAAATTATTAATTTAATTATGATTTATTTTTAAACAAATGTAAAAATCGGTAGCTATAATGTAATATAATGTTGTTATACGTTTCGAACGCGTAGTTATAACAATAATTATATTTCTGCGAAGTCATCACGAAGTACCGTAAAGCCATTAAAATGTTCTACGTTAAAATATCTAACTTATTCAGTATATAATATTATATTTTCGATATATTTTTTTTAATATAGGTATAGGACCTCGATATTAATGTACAAACAGTATAGTTGTCGAATAACGCGTCGAACTGTATATTTTAGTACTTCTCAAAGAGAAAACCTAATGGGTGTAAAAACCCAAGTCGCAAAAAACCATAAGGTTGTTATAACTAAGACTAAGAAAATGATGCATTGAAAACCTACATCAAAGGCATTAAAAATTTACCAGTAATGCTACAGAAAAATGCATTTTATCCATGAAAATGCTACTAAAAAAATGACTTTGAAATGTAAAAGTTCTACACATATTAGTTTTTAAAATTTAAAAACAACTTATTTTTTTATATTCAAATAAATTAATTCTTAGAACGCCTTAATACAATTCAATATCTATGTAAAACAATAAATTAAAAATGGTTTTATTAAATTTTAAGCAACTACCTGTTTATTATGTATATTTTTTTTTTTCGAAAACACGTGGTTTATCTGTAGTAATTTTACATTAAATTGATAAATACGTAGATTCGTAAATGTTCTAAACATTTTGAACATGCATTAAATTAACAAAAACTAAATAAAAAGCCATAAAACTGCCCCAAAAGTACCAAACATGAAATTATTCTTGAACATCATAAGAAAATGTAAAAAAAAAAATTGTATTTTAGAACTCTGTGATGTATGAATTGGATTTTGTTTTTCATGTGTCCTGGAGTGCTATGAAAAAAAATGAATATGCTACAAATTCTTAGCGCTAGTCACAACTTATCAAGTTCCTTCTGATATAGTGATATTCCATACTTCGCTCAAACTCAGTGGCACCCAGTAATTGTCTTATTGTCCAAGGGGATAAGATTTAAAAAATAAAACAGAATTTTCAATACGACCAAAACGTCTTTTCGTCCGCCTGCGTCATTCTTCGAGATCGCGCGATGTTATTTTAAAGTAGGTGGGTACTCGGCAGCGATCCACTCAACAATATTAGATTTTATTACACTCGGATTTATCACTCGACTGCTTTTTAATGTGAACTGTAATTCGATACGTGATCGTTCGGAATTCAGATTGTAGCCCCTAACGTTTTATTAGGTATTTTTTCGTAGAACTCGGAGAAAACGCGCACGTGCATAAAAGGTATATCAAAAACAATAAAAACGGAATATTATATTTAACACAATAATATTGTACGTCTCTCGACATAATAGGTATTACACTGAAACTTCCGTGTAACGAAGTCTCATGGGGAACAAAAAAAAATCGTAATATAGAGGAATTCGTTAAACAGAATTACGTACGACTAACAATGAAGGTCGTGGTTTTCAAAAAATAATTCGTTAAAAAGAAAATTTCGTTAAATGGAAGTTCGCTATGTGGAAGTTTCACTCTTTTATGCAAGCATATACATAATGATGAAATGTGCATGGGTACAGGGAGATGTCCTGCTGCAGGTTGCCCCGCGGAGATTTTAATGGAAGTTTGACGAAGCTATACGTGAGATATGTTTAGAAAGTTTTTCAAGGACTCTCTGTTGTAGAGGTCTATAATATTATACGGAATGATATACGGTTCAAGCAGCTGTTATTGTTATTATTATGATCATTTTTTTTTTTTTTTTTTGAGAGTTTATTTTTTGCTTTAGCTCTGTAAAGAACCGATTTAACCATCTGAAGTGTTTTGTTATAAATTTAACACGGACAAATCGGCAGTGCAGGTGGTTTTGGAATTTCGAGACGATTCGGATTGTTTTTTAAATACGAAACCGTTCAATGGATGACATAAAAAAGATCGTGATTTTCGGAAATGTTAAATATCTATATATTATTATTATTAAGATTTAGTACCGAAAACAGAATTCGAAAGTTTCATAATATAACACCTATCGTAGTATTTCAGCTGTATAGTTTAGCCAAACTCTTCCAGTCTACTCCAATCTAACTCCACTCATCTTAAAACGTAATAACATTTTTATGTATTTAAATTGTCAGAATATAATTCTACTTGAGAGTGTGAAATCAAAAATGTACGACTTCATGTTTTAAACAAGTAAAAACCTTATAATTTCCAATTATAAAAAATGTATTTTGTTTCATAAAATAATGTTTATTTTTTTTTTCGTAACGACGACTATTGATTTCGAAAATCGTCAACAATAGACTTTTCTAAAAAGTAATTATATTTTCGAAAATATCATGAATAGCTATTATAAATTATAATATTTCGCGGGTCGTATAATATTTTATAATATATCCCGTCTGACCTTGATGCACCAGACGACTGACGTCACAGCTTAGCGCTGTGTAATTGCGAATGTGAGTGGACATAATATTATAATGGCTGGATATTATAATATTGTAGACACAAAATAATACGCGTACTTGAACAAAACAACAGTCGATCACGCCTGCGGTCTTCCAGCGCCGGAGAATGCGAGGTATTTGCGTGCTATATATTTTCTAAATACTCGTCGTCTCGCCGACTTGATTTGACGATATTATACTAATGTTATAAAGATCCGCGACGGGGGCAATATATGTTTATATTGCAGATGGAAAGGCGAGCAGCCATTCTTGAAGTAATCGTTCGATGGTCTGTGGTATTCCGCACTCGGCACTCAATGTCGTAGACCCGGTCTCACACACTCGCCAGTCGCCGCTTGGTCAATGTATTCCCGCGGTGTATAATTATTATAGTTCTGCGATAGGTCCACGAATTCACGGCTATGCTTACACGCGGTGTTACACAATATACTTATGAACGTATCAATGAACACCGGATATATATATATATATATATGTTACTAGCCATTCTCTAGACCTTTTAGATTCTACAGAGTGCTGCAGGATGCGACAGGTGGTTTCCGGTAGAGAATTTTTATCTAATACTTTGGGCGGTCAAAAGTGGAAAATTCCCGTCGCTTTTCTTAGTATAATTACGGGAAAAAAACAGCGGGAAACGAAAATATTCACTCAACGCCCGTAGGAGATTTTGACAAAGTCGATTTTGATTTTTTCTTGGTAATTCTCAGAAAGGAATAACCGTTTTTACAAAATATTTTTTTTTTTGTACCTAAATATAATATTATTATTCAATATATATTTTGACTATTTTTGAGTTACTCGTTGCTGTTTTGAATTTTCACTTTTTTTAAATATGTGTTAATCGTACGATGATTTCTTGAACAGAAATGTTGAAAAAAAATCTTGAGTTCGTAAAATAAAACAAGTTGTAATAGGTATATTTAAATCTCATGACATTTTGCGATTGATTTGTACAATAATTAGTTGTGATTCTTCAATAATTAGTGCATTTACAATTTTGATTTTGAGTATTAATTGGGTTATAAAAAAATGTTTGTTACGCCTCAGATTGAGTATGGACATGACGCGTAGTTTAATGGATGTTTTTATATGATCGACGGGCAAGCAGTAAGTAGGACCGTGTAGTGAGAATAGTTAATACGCAGAGGTACCGAACGATAATTCAAAACACGTAGAACGAACAGATGTGTATTTATAGAAAGGGAGTCATACGTGGTCAAAGCGATTTAACGACCTCTCCGGTTTTTTTTTTCTTTTAGTTTTAATTTTAATTGAATGAAATAAATTATTGCTATCACACGGCGTTATGAATAGGCAATATAGGTACGCGACGGTCGTGAGTGATGTTTTTCCGGTATTTTATATTATGAACGATTATCAAAATATAAAAATAACAATCTATGTGTAGCTGCGATGCACTTATTATAATGTATAATAAAATATACATATGCATATACATTATTATGTTCTTAAGTATTATGTAAATGTCATAACGACCAAATGAGATGATCTTTAGACGACATTGAGATGATCAAGAATGGAATAATTAGAAATAATTTTAGTTTTTTTTAATCCGAAACTGTAATAATTTAAATCGATAAACAATTAATACGAGAATATTATTAAAACGCATACTGCACGTCAAAACCTAAGAACGAATACTGTACTAAACTTGATTGAGGGATAGTGTACGCGTAATAAGTGCTATACAAACTAGTTACCGTTGTTTGGGTTTTCGATTAAGAAATAGCGTTGGTACCTATATAATAAATATATATAATACTATACAAACTAATTATATACCTTGGTGAACCTAACCCGTTATTGGTGAGTAAGTTATGAACCACGAATTTTCACGAATAATGTTATTTCCACTCGTTTGGAAGAAAAAAAAACAAACGGAGTAATTTTCTAAGCATCGTCATGACCTACATTATCGAATCCGACAACCCATAACCATAGACGTTGATGGCCGGGCTATAACAAAATATACAGAACGTTTTTGGAAACGGACGGATACGCGTGATCGACGTACGGAGCGCATCAAACAGCAACCAGGTCGTCGGAAATGTCTTCATTCGACGACGACAGCGTATTATCGTCAGCAAATCGTTTGGTTCGCGAAAACTACGCGGCCACAAAAAATAATACGCACCAGATGCCTAAATCCTACACGACCGAAAACGAGTGCACGCGTCACTGTCATACCTTATGCCTGCGCGAAATGCTTAAGTTTTATACCGTTATATTATTATTTCGAGTGCGGGCGGAGAACGAGCTGCGCGCACTTATTTCTCGGGCAAAATTGGCCCCTTTCAGAAAACGCTCAACGTGTATATTATCATAACCGAGTCCACAGTCCGTTGACCGAAGCGGTCGTATTTTCCCTGCTATGCCATTTAACTTCGAGTGCGCCATCAAGCCCCCCCCCCTCCCCTCTCAACGAAAATAGCTATTACTGGGACTTTGGGCATTGTTATTATTGTTTAAATCCGTCTCATGGCAGCACATATTATTTTAATGATTATTATTTTTGTTATTATTATTATTGTTGTTATTGTGTTGTTGTTGTTGTTGTTTCTATCGTCATCGCCGATGCCGGTCGCTGCAGAACGGCTGACAAATGTTTACCGACAGTCAAAGCAGCAATATGTGATATCGTGTCTTCCACGGTGTTATATGAGACAACGAGAAACGAAAATTGTATACTTCAAAAACCCCGTAAAAATAAATCATATTTCATAGTACAGAACGATCCGTTGAAATTTCATTATTTCGAAAAGATTTTATTTTACCCAATCTGATGTCATTGCAAAACAACATTTACAAAATTTTTGAAAAAAAAATGATATTTTTTTCAATTTTCAATTTTTATCTTTTCTAAATTTCTTACTTTTTTGAGTGACAATCTTGAAAATATTGACAAATGCATATTTAGAATATTTTTTGAATCACATAATCGATTTCATATTCCTAACTAAAATATTTTTCTGAGTACTGTTTCTTCGATACATAAAAATCGATTATCAAACAAGTAGTTAATTACTGATGAGTACTTTAAGTATAGGCACGTGGAGTAGTTGTGGGACAAAATTTGGCAGGGAACACCTGTTGACTATACAGATAATTAGAACTTAAAATACCTACCTACTTATAATTAATTAACAACCTGTGCTAAAGTTTGTTTTAATGTATTTAAAAACGTAGAAAAATATTCTGCTTTGGAATATTATATTCAAAATTAAAATGTACCTATGTTATCAATCAAAAAATCAAAAAAATTCTAACTACAAAAAATTGTCTGACATAAATTATGAGAAATGAAGATGGAAGAAGAAATGTTTAAAAGTATTAATAACCATCAATAATTGTATGTTATTGATATTAATTATAACTGTTAGTCTATTTATGTATGTATCTGTAAAGTCATAAGAACTTAACTCCCTAAGAAACTTAATTATATGTCTGTATTGCATATTATATCCATAGTATAGTACATGAATGATTTATTAATATAATTTTTATTAATAATAACCAATTCAATAGTGTACATTTATTGCCCACAAACTACTATTTTATATTTAAAATTAATTATATTTTATTTATATGTTATAACTAAATAAATAAATAGAAATGCAATTACAATATAATATGATTGCAAAAACATTCAAGACAATAATAAATCTTATTTTGTTCTGGCTGTCTATAACTATATGTTTTTAATTAAAATACGTGATTGAATATAATATACGTAACCTAAATAATATTATTTTTTACAAAAAAAAAATCACTTTTTTTATTCTGACTATGCTTTGCACCTTCAGAGTATATTAAATATTTTTAGAATATATAAATCTAAATCTCAGTGGTGTTTTTTAAAAATATGGACTAACGGTTAATTAAACACGATCCAACTGAAGGGGCGATGACCTACGCCACTGGAAAACAGTTTTCGATTAATTTATGTCTACATCGTAGCACAATTTCCTTGAAATAATAATGCTGGATATGACTCGATTGTGGAAACGTATTGATACAAAATGTGTTTTTTTACAAATAAACAAATAGGTATGAAAAGCGCAAGAGATTCAAATGCTTTTTCACTGTCGTGGTTGGGAATTGGTCGTATCTAATTTTAAGAAACATGTCAGTTTACGTGTACATAATAATATAATATAGGTATGTGTTGATAATTATGTTATACCACATTACTACCAATCGGTTATTGGCTAATCCAGCTAAAACTGTAGAAGCCTGCTGTTATCGTTATCGTTCGAATAGGCGATGATGAAACGGCAAAAGCTAGAGAAGTGAGATTGAAAATTTTTTTTTTGCGTTGCAATCTTCTAAAAACTTTCGACTTAATAATTTTATTTTTATTTATTTTTCTTCACATTTTGAGATTGTGCAATTGGTATGTTCGTTAAATGTTTATTATTTATAAATAAAGGATAACGTTTATACACTCAACATTTATATTTAAGTAAAAATGAATTTTTTTTTAATAACAGATAAAAATCCACATTTATTACCAAGATAAATAATTGATTTGGAGTTTGAATTTCCAATAATTATATTAAGTTTAATAGAATAATATTAAAACGGGCGAATAGTAATAGACAAGTACACAGCTTTAAATAAAATTATGTATGCTAAATATATTATATATTTATATCAAAAGTTTTTATTTGATAGGAAATTACTATGAGTAATTATAACATCGCATTTTCGTAATTTCCACCTTTTTGAAAACGTTCACATTAAAAAATATTTATGAAAGTTTACATCACTGTAATAACAACGTTTGAGGAATTCATCAATTAAATATGAGAAAATTATATTATTATTATTATTAGCCATATGAGTCATTAAACTAATTCGTGGAGACGTGGAGTAGTATTTAAATAGTATAATTAATAATGTATTAAGCTGTGCAGAAATATTACGGGTACATTTTTTTTTAACACCAGACGCTTAGGGTAGTTGATTATTTTAGAAAATATAAATATATTGCGGTACGTCAATCAAGAAATACAAAGGATTGTTGTAACGTACTCGGTGGAACACAATAATTAACATATGTAGGTAGGTACATATTTTATTATTCATATAAGTTTATTACATATAGGTAGTCTTATATCGCATGAATTTTAAACTTCTGTTTATCTTATTATAATTTTATTTTCAAAACACACGAGTAGTTGATTATTGTATTACTCTGCGCATACATTTAAGATTGACGTGTTTCAAACCTAAGCTCGCATAGTAATTAATTATGGGATATTATACTATAGAATATTTACTTAAATATATTAAAAAACATTCATAGATACCTATAACTGTGTGAAATTACAAAAGAATAAAAATAACATCCAATTCCTAGAGAAAAATTCATCGGGTTCGACGGTACAGCATAACGACACCATACAGAGTGATTCATCAAGCATACTCATCTCCAATTTTTCCTTTAATAATGAATTTATTTCGGAGATTTTAAATGCACTCAAAGATATTTTTTTTTCAAATTCTTCATTTTATTTTTACTACTTCAGAAGTAGTGTCTTGTGCCGATACAAGCTTCTATTTTTCAAATGAGAACATCCCGTTTTTACTCTAAATTATTTAGTGGATAATTATTTTTAAAATTTGGGTGTACCTAATTCAAAATTAAAATGAGTAATTTCTCAGTTATTAAAATGTTTGTACTATAGATAATACTTCTTAAAAATATAAAATATAAGTTACATTAGATCTAGTATTTATTATATTTGGGCCATGTTTACAAATTATTAGTGGTCAATAGATCAATATGAATGTTTAAAATTGTCACTTGAGCCCGCACTTTTATAAGCCCATTACCGTGGATCTTTTATTCTTATAACACAAAGTTATAGTAACTAAAAACCTACTCGTACTGTGAAACTACTCGACTCTAAAATTTCTTTAGATTTCTAAAAAAATTTCAAGGATTTGAAAATATAGTCTTTAAGTATCGGTATTTTAATTCCAAAAATCAGATGTCGAATAACTACATTATCGAAGAAGAAAAAAAAGATGGTGAGCATGTTTGGTGAATCATCGTATATGTGAACTGTAAACACGTCAGTGAATATGTAATATGTATACACTATACATATAGGAACTATTATCGTTGTGTAATTTAATGTTCTAATCATAATGTGACGTCGTCGATTATAATTATTCGTCTTGGGTACAGGACGAAACTTTGTGTTGTTGTGGGATGATTACCTTCCTACGCGCACGAAGGATTTGGCATATCCTGTCAGAACAGTCGGTTGGATATTGAACGCCGTCTCACGTCAAAAGCAAGAGTTTATTGGTAGACAGCCGACAGGGTTACGGCGTCAGAAGGAATACAATTTCAAGACTGTATAATTTTTAAGGCTATAGCGGTTAACGGTATACGGTTCACATAGACACACCACGAACCAAACGATTTGCGGTTGGTAATTTACGGTGAACTATCAAAATGCTCTCATAATTATTGAATAACAACATATTGGACTTGCGAGATGGCCATTTTTAAAACTAGAAGCCTTGTACATACTATTATAATATTTTATTTTATTTTTATTTATTGTTCTTGAAGATAATTGGCTCCACTGAACATGTTTGTGTGCGTATAATATGTACAATGAACATGATATTTATAAACAATGGATAAGCTATTCATACGCTTTTAATAATACTTAAAAATGAACTTACAAAAATATAAAACGGATGTAATATTCAAATTAGAATTTATTATACTTGGTTCATTTTTTACAAATTATTAAAACATTAATGTTGATAGATTAATATGAATGTCTTAACTTTTCGAATAACCATAGTCCTCATATTTTATAAATCCATTACTGTGAACCTTTTATCCTTAGAACACAAAGTTAAATAGCTCAAAAACTATTATTCTAATACGTCAAATTTTTCAGAAAAATTATCCACTGAATCATTTACCGTTGAAAAGGAGTGTTTTCATTTAAAAAATTGAAGTTTGTATCTCCACATGATACTTTTTAAATAGTACTTATCCCGAAAATTGGAAAAACACGGTCTTGAAGTATATTTAAAAACTGTTGAATAACTGCTTTCTTGAATAAAAAAAAGGGGTGAGCACGCTTGGTGAATCACACTGTATAATAAGATGCACGGCCTACAATATTTCAGATCACAGGCTCGCCCGCCTACACAGTATATATAAGCTCAAACGGATTATAATAATAATCATAATATTTTATATGGTATTAATCGTAGTTATGTTTAACCTGTGCCCGGAATTATTTATTTGATTTAAAACATAAATAATAATTATTTTAATAAAATACAATATCACCGTGTCGGACCTCATTTAATTCATTATATTTTATATTATTTTATTTAAATTGGGATCATAATGCTGAATCGTACTTAACCTATTGCAATACGCTCTAAACCGGCGGTTCCCAACTGGGGGAAATTTAGAGTCTGCTGGGGGGGGGGGGATATAGTGATGATGGAATTACGAAATTAGTTATGTTATTTTACAATTATTATGAAAATGAAAATTGAAAATAATGAAAATAATAAAAGTTAATAGTTGTATATTATATAATATATAGTTATTTTGTATGATTTATTAGTACCACTCACAAGAAAAAAAAATTCGCCTAAACTCTAATTTAAGGGGGGGCAGGAATGAGATTTTAGTAAATTTACAGGGGGGGTGTAGAATGCAAAAGGTTGGGAAACACTTTTCTAAACATTCCTCGCCTAATCTATGGTCATGACGAGCATTTTCACTAAAACGTAGAGAGCTTTGTGTTTTATACACTGATGATGTTAGCAAAGGTTACGATTTCAGGTTTACGAATCATTACTACGTTATATTATTCATAATAAGGACATATTTATACAGCGTCGGATATTTGCCCGAATCGTATTTACCTACAACTACTATCACAGAGGTCAGTACCTACCTACAGTGTACACAAAGCGACTTAGAGTTAACATTTGTTTTGAAGAAAAATAAGAGACGATGATCAAGTCGTGCGCGTTCATAATACCTACCTATATATTATACATTTATAATAACGTTAGAAATGTATAACTCCTTTGTAGGCGGCCGACCAATTATTATTGTGTAGACACCTTATAATATCATCACGGATAACATTATTACCTTAGGGTTTCGCGGTACAGAATTAATATAACAATATTAATATCATGTCCGTTGCCAATAGTTCGCGAGTTTGCTGCAAGTTCGCAGCTGTGATATAATAATACTCATATTAGTTGATTTTACTGTTGTTTGAAAACGCGTTTGGTGTGGAAAAATAAACGATTGTTATAAATTATATTTGGATACATTGTAAATTTTTAACACTACAAGGAATTACCGTTACGTAATAATATCGAGTAGTCACGTGAAAAACACTGAACAAGTTGAAAGAAAACAAAAATACACGCTGATCTGAACGCTTTCATTGTAACTTGTTTCATTTGATTTATATTTATATTCATAATTCACATTATTTTAATCTAATAAAGTTTTTTTTTTAAATCGGGCTAATCTTAAAGTTTTCATTATGAAAGGCAAATATACAAATTTCCTTGCCGTTGCAATACTGAGTACTCTTCCGCTACTTTTCTTTAAAACTTCTAAAGGTAATAATTTCATAAAATCGTTGTAAACACAATCGTTATTTTTTTTCTAATCAATTCATAAATCATTCAATTAATGAAACGCAATATACAGTAGTATACCGTGTGCAACACTGCAACAGTATACCAACGCAATATCATTCAAAGGTGAGTGACTTTTGTTTAGTAAAAGAAAAGTAGGTAGCTATATTATAGGTATCGAAGATCAACGATAGTTGATTATCGTTGAATTTTATGACGCCTCATACTTTTTACGAAAAAAGAATTTTCGAATCTTGGGCACATTTAATAGAAACACATTTGATGGATAAACCTCGCTAAAATATTAAATTTATTTTTGCGAAATTATTAGACCAGGAATTCAAAAGAAATATTTTCGTGGGTAGCTTTATTTGCTGACTCGGCGATGCTGCAATGTATGCGTTGTCGATTTTCCTATATTGTTTGTTTTTTGCGTAATGCAAGTGAAAAACTTTCCAAAGAAGTAGAATGGAGAAAAGTAGTTACGAAAACAAACAAAAGACATGAATTATGTCATGTAAAGAAAGGAAAAAAATATGCCACTCATGGAAAACCGCCTGAAACCAAAGTCCTGTTTTGTGAACTTAATGTGTAATAGTTGGGTCATTATTTTGGATAAATTTTATAGAATTTTTCCGACTTTTTAAATAAAAACCAGACAACAAATGCGATTCCTATATAAGTGACTTACCTATTTTGAACGCATCACGAATGTGTTTCGCGCATTTATTTCGTACGACCCCGTGTAATGGCGAAACGTACTAAGACAACAAATATATTATATATTATTCGCACAATATAGGTAGAATAAATATTAAAACTGGTGGATAACAGTGAACAGACTTAATTATTATAAGAGCATTCGTCTTGTTTCGCTATCATATTGGTGCAAGGCAGTGATAGTAATGCATATAATTACGATTTGTGATAAATTGAAGGTATGCATAATGCATATTGCATAATAATATGTATATGATCGCAATCGAAAAAACACAATCGACTTACTATATAATAGAGTATTTTTTATAGGTCAATCGTTTTTAAATTACCTTGTACTTATACCTACTCGTAATAAGAGTTGGCGTTCACAGATTATGATATTTAATATATTTTACTAAACATGTTTATCTATAACTGAATACCTGTTAATAATTGTTTATTACAATTTCAAAGAATCTCATGTTACAAAATATTCATTCAAAAGAAATATAAACGAATGACGTTCTCGTAAAACGATTGACACATATTATGTTCAAATTTTAAACAATACATCGGTTGACTTATGATATATGGGTAAGCATTTTGATTCAATATCGTTGTTATGCATAAAAATATCCTACTTCATAAGAATTCTGAATTCATAACCGAAGGTACTTAGTGTATCTGGCTAGGAATTACAAGAGAGTCGAAACACACAATAAATCAAAATCAAATGTAGAACGACTATAAGTCATAATTTATTAATTAATTATTGATAATTTATATCCATGGTATTGTTATTATTTATTAAATTGATTTTGTTATGTAATTATTATATTTTATACATTAATCAATGTTCGTAAAAATGTATAGGTAATGCTATTGACTAATGGTGGAAAAAATGCAGCATTTTGCTACTAGATATTAAATTCTTTTTCTGCAAGGAAAATTGAAGAATCGTAGATAAATATATATATATTATTTTTTTTATTGTTGATTTGCGTTTCTATTGCTATAAGCAAAGCGTTACTCAAAATCGGTTAGAAAACAAAATGCCTTATTCAGCTTCAGCCATTCCATGTTAAAATAAAACGTTGGTATATCATAATTGATAATAGACACCTGTATTTCTGAACTTATGTCAATCTCTATTTTTCTCCATAATATAACAATTATTATAATCGAGGTTGTAAATTTAAGCACGTAAACGCCGTGAAACATGTTTGCACAAGTATACCCTCAAAAAATAGGAAAATATGCACCGACAATTATAAAACTTTCAAAATAAACTTGGTAAGTAAAATAAATCTCAGTTATATCCAACAATTAAATGCCAAATTCATAATTTGTTTTCCATTGAATATACAAGACATTTTTAACATTTTTTTATTTTAAAATAAACAGCGATACCTATGCATTTATATGCAATTTAAGATTTCGTATTTTAAAGTAACATTGTCTTCAACAAAATGTGAATCTCGTTTTGAATTCAAACGAAAGTCATAAAAATGCAAAATGCAAAAGGAATGAATTCTCAGCCCCGCTGTGTGTTAATACAAGTAAAACAAATCCCTTGATTAGTACGATCACAATAATGGATGGTATAAACATTCGGACGTTTATCTATGGCTGCAGAGTGAAATATTTGAAACAACGATGTCGAGGGAATTCATTGCGTTAAATACCATTGCACATTTCGAGCACACCCACTTCGGGCTACAAAGTGGTTATTTCGTAAAGAAAACCATAAGGTAAACTTAGTGATGTAAATTTTCATAAAAATTCTTTGTTTTGAAAATTTTATAATTCATCATATTAATTTCTTATCAAATAAATTCCTTGATATTATATAGTAATACATTTATAATATATATATAACCTACATAATTATATTTAAAACTGTGTATACTTGTATTACCATTTACTCGTTTATAGGAAATCCAAAATACAAATAAATTTATCTCGGAAATAAATTTGCATTTTAATATGCTGTTAATAAGTTTGTATTTTTACTTCAGTATAAATAAATTATGAGTATATAATACATAGATAAACGTTTTCCTACAATTATTGATTTTTCCTTTTTTCAATATTTATTGTTTAAGTTATTTCCACAATTTTACACAAATTTTTTTTTGAGTAGTTACAGAGAAGTTTTTAGTTATGACAAATTAAATTTTATCTAGTTTTAACACAAGGCCACAAATCAGAACTATTTAGAATGAATAAATATGAATTGTTTTTAACATGTAGATTGTAGTTAGGTAGGTACCTACCTCTAAGTACATTTTAATTTAAAAAAATCACAGTCTATTAATTCCTTATTAAATAATTAACATTTTTCTAGCAGACTAATCGTACATCCTCAAATATTAAATATGTTAAGAAAAATAAATTAAAACAAATTTTTAAAGAAATAATTGAAAATTTTTAGAAAATGTCAATGAAAAAAAAAAATTTGTCAAGCTTACATCCTTAGATATAGTATGTAGATTTATGATTTTAAGGTAACGAGGCCAATATGCAAAGGATATTGTAGTTTATAAGTAATCAGATCCTCAACCCTTGAAAAATCCGAGAACGATTATTCTTTTGCAAATTTCTTATTATACGAACTATATACAAAAAATTCACAAACTATACAAAAATTAATTTATATTTTATGTACTTAAGTATTGAAAACTATTTCACGTTTCCCTCACGGGGCCGATTTTATGTTTTTACTATCGCGCGCGTCTTTTGAACTATTCTTACCGGGTATACGGTAAAAACGGTAAATACTAAATGAGAATACCACCGGATACCCTCCAAAACACCACTGGTTATAATATATTATACCGACATTTAATTTTGACCCAGTTACGTGTCGCCGTTCAATAACGCACGGATCGGGGAACGATCTGTTATTATTGTTATTTTTTTTTTTTTCGGATAATATGCGATTGCCGCAAGACCCGATGTCGCTGTAACCGCGGGTAACCAGAGACGAACGGCTAAACCGCGTTTCATATAATATACTCGCGAAACAGTATTGAAGAATCGTTTTACGAACAATAGAGAAACGGGTCTACGAACGCCGCGAAATCGAATACGTTTTTGAAATAGTACTCTAGCGGTACACCTACCCAAATCGGGGTAGCTATATATAGACGTGCGATATTGTTATTATATCGTAGTTTTTTCGTCCAAAAATATTTCGAGGAGATCGCGCGCGTCATTTTAAAAATATTTTCGAGACGTCGTGCGGGTTATACTGTTATACCTAGGTATAGGCGGGTATACCTATTTGATACGCCGGCCGTAAAAATACGCGAAAGCGCACGTATCGATTTCGATCGACGCGTTCGACAATCGCCGGAAAACGTATTACGGCGGTGGCGTTTATCGTGTTTTCGTTTATTTTTGGCGACGGGTATCGGTGCGAAATGAAAATAGATTCAAAAAAAAAAAAAAAAAAACAAACAAAAAACCGTTTTAAACGAGACGGCGGATAAGCGCC
Source organism: Nasonovia ribisnigri (assembly GCA_027563435.1). NCBI lineage: Eukaryota > Metazoa > Arthropoda > Insecta > Hemiptera > Aphididae > Nasonovia > Nasonovia ribisnigri. The sequence goes on from JANEHU010001580.1 coordinate 249,235, forward strand.
GCGAATGAACACGGCGGTCACAATAATATACTTGCAAACGTGTAGCGCGTATTGCATCAGGTAATGTTTTGGATTAATAAAAAAATCGAATTTTTATTTTATCGTGACCGTAACAATATATCCTATTGTAAGTATCAACCTCTTTTCAATGTTCGAGACGCACAATTATAGATACCTACGTCGTTTACACCGTTCTCTGCTCCTGCAGACGTACTATACATTCCGTCCCTTTACGTTTTTAAAATATTATCGTTTGCCGGCAACCGTAACATTTTTAGGAAAACCTGGCTCGAATTATTTTAAAATCATATAATCAGATCGTATTCAAGATGAAACATTTAAAAATTAGAAAACTAGAAATTATTTTTATTTTACGCAGCACAGGTACACAGGTTGCAGAGCATGATTGATGGTGTGACGGTGAATACGGGTTGGATTGTTTTTCTAACCGACTAAATTAGGTAAAATAATATTATTATAATGATAAGCTCGTCGACGGTTTTCATAATATCACACTTGAATCGAGAAGATACCTACGTCGTTGGGATTTTTTTTTTTTACAATTTAATATCTATTCATAATAATAATAATAATAATAATAATAATAATATATCAAGCAAAACCGAATTCAGAAGATGTGCATGAAAAAGTCTCGATTCACGGAATCGTCCCGTTGGGCAACTCGAATTTTCAGAAAATCAAATTTTTTGTCTCACAACGTTTCAGTAAAATCAAACTATTCCGCGTAGAAGAGTCACTAACGTCTTGTTTGTATTTTGCGTGAATAATTGGCCGACGATGTTGCGGTCGGAATTTCATTGAGCGGTAATAGATACGTCGATATGACGTGTCCTCAGTATAAAATTCCTGTAGGAATATCATACAAGCCACGACGATGTTTGGATCAAAAGACCTTTGAGTGCGAAACTCGTAGGTGGGATGGATATTTTACATTTTTCGTTTCGTGGTCGCGAGGCGGAGGGGTCGCAAGGTGGAGGTGGTTCAATCGTATTTTTTCACATTCTCCTACCGCCAAGTTATTTTTGGCAATTGTACTGTTATGAAATAATTTAGGTACTCGGCGTGCTAGTCATCCTTTGAAAAGCGAAAAATCAATTTGAATATATTACATAAACCCATTTGTTTTTTTGTTTTTTCAACGACAAACTTTATTGTAAACCGTCCAAACTCCGACCTCATAGTTTGTTTACCCTAAACAAATTCGACTGTACCTATATACCTACATACGCGTACTAACCGCACGAGGGAGGACGATGAACCACATTTGCGTGCGTGTGCAAATGATAGGTGTGTGATTGCGACGAGACTCTTGGCGACCATTCATCTATTACGGGATTCTGAGGTACACGACCCACATACGTATCTATAACATCGTAGACAAATTTATTTTGTATTTTCTCTTTGCGGGATTAGCCGGGACCGCTGCAGTGAGCTGTGGTTGACGAAAGTTACACGAACATATACATACACATAATAATAATATGTATATAAGATATTTTATTTACGAATTACAGATACGACTCGAATATATTTTGTTTATAAAATCATTATTTAAATGCGGATTCCTACACATATATAGGTACGCACTACGTACACAGAGTGATTTTTTTCAGCACTCTCACCGTATTTTCGTGCTCAAACTATGTGTGCATTCAAATTATGATTTTTAGAATTTTTAAATACCTACACTTAAAGACCATTTTTTCGAATCCTTGAGATTTTTTTTTTAGTTATATTACTTTGTGTACTAAGGATAATATAAATATGTCTATGGTCAAGGGTTAAGTAGATATGAAGGCTTGGACGATTTGAAAATGTTAGTACAAAATGTTAATTAATTACTAATTACTATAGATCTGTGAATAAAAATAATTTGTAAAAACGATGCTGATAGAATAAATACTACCTACATCAGATAATATTACGTACAGCTTATATTTTTATAAAACTATTTTTAAGGATTATTAAATTTACTATCCTGAGTATAAATATTTTAATAGCTCAGAAACTACTAATTAGAATTTTGATTTAGATACAAGAAACTTATCCACTAAACATTTTGCAGTAAAAATTCCCCCCCTCCCTTCCGTTCTCGTTTGGAAAACAGAAGTTTGTATCGCCACTAATATATACTCCATTAAACAGTACAAAAAATATTTTTTAAAAAGAAATTTGAAAATATAGTCTTAGGTAGGTACACAATTGATGAATCAGAATTTGAATAATATTTACGTGCCTACTGTCCAGGGTGCAAACGGGGATGAGCGTGCTCAAATAATCGCCCTGTATAATATTGTGTTTACCAGCTATGGTCCGACGAGTTTTTCGAGACAAAGCAGACGGATCGCGAATGTGACAAAATCAAATACCTACAGACTGATGTCCGGGCAATTCCGATTGTATATTATATTTTGATCGCGTACAATATGTTCTATACGTAAGTCGCATTATATTCGTAGGGCGGAAAAAATATTATACCCAACGCAAACACACTATACCTTTGCACAAAACGCACTGCAAGATGAAATATTACGTCCGCTCTGGCGTTCGACGAACGTACACAATTAAACGGTCTCGTCGCTGTTGTGAGTTAATGAAAAAATGGACTTTGTCCGCTTTGTCCGTTCACGAAAGACGACAAATAAGTGAAATAACGGAGCGAAATAATAACGGATTTTCGACCATATACCACCTAGGTACCTATATATATTATATGTGTATAAGTACGCGATTTTCATTGTTAATGTCAATTTTTATAATTCTATTTGTTTAGCTTCGTATTGTTTACATATCACTAAAAACGGAGCACCACCCGGCAGGGCCACGTCCGTTGTTTGGTGGTCGTACAATATTGCACGATTTTCGGGAGCGAGAAAAAGTTTTCCCGGTTGTTCTGTAGCGAAATGTATTAATTATTTTCAAACCTATTTGATTCTTCGTCAACAAAAAAAGTAAACGTTTTCCATTTCGAACGTTAGGTGTGACGTGTGATAGCTGCTGTAGATAAGTGATGACGGTAACGAAGACGATTTACTGAACAATCGTTCATCTTATATTGGTAGGTAGTTGTTGTGAAATTAAAAATATAATATAGGCATAATACGTTTTTGAGTATTATGTTATTAATAATAACATAATTATTATGTTATAGCAGAGGTTCCCAACCTTTTTTGACTCGCGGCACCCTTGGACATTTTCTAAAAGTCCGGAGGCACCCTATGCTCTATATAGTTCTATACTATAGAATACTTCGGTTCTATTTATTAGTGCATAATTATAATCAAAAGTAGTAAGAGGTGTAGATGCATACTATATACATATTACATTTTATAAACAAATTATTACATTGTATTTATTTTTATTTTTAATTATTATTTTTTTTATTTATTATTTAATTTACAAAATTAGGGAACTTATTTATTTATTTATTATTGGAACTAATGTGACACTTGGAAAATATATGAAACACGATATGTTTTATATTATTATAGTCCGTTTTATTACTCACAATGCTATATTTTTAATGAAATTGTTTTTTCTAAAAAAATATTTCAAATAATTTCGCGGCACCCTAAAAAAATTTCGCGGCACCCTGGTTGGGAATCTCTGTGTTATAGTAAAAGTCCCGAAAATGTGACAAGTTGTATAAGAATCACACGCAGTACACGACCACAAAATTACAATGAATTGTCGAGGGGAGGAAATGTCAGTAAAATAAATACTTATTCGAGGATTTTTTTGTGAGTGACAAAAATGAATTTCTTTTATACGTGAAAATCTCGAACACGCCCCTGAGAACGTGAGAGTATAATGGTCGGTACAAATAGGGTGGGAGGACTGTTCAGGACTTATCAAAATGGCCTATGTTATAAGCAATAAGTTACATATTATAACTAATAAGCAGTGGCGTCATTTGGATATGGCTATTAAATTAGAACCTAAAACTACCAACGTTTTTGTTATGCTCTTTAAATTTTTCTATAACTGGCGTGCGTGAAGGTACACTATCAAAAATATTAAATCTAACGCCTTTGTTACCTATGGTTACATATTGTTACCTATGGTTACATATTGTTACCTAACATGCTTAATATATTGCTGGACGTTTAATATACACGTATTATGCGTGTGTATTCATTATTAAACGTTTAATTGGTAATGGTATTTTGATTTTTTTTATCTGTTTTTGTGTTTGAATATACATACGCGTATAAAAATGCAACTTTAAAACAATTATTGATATGTTTTTTAAACTTACATTACTTTTTTTGTGCTCATAATATAAAATGATAAAACACTACAATTTTACAAATCTTGTCTTCTGTGTCGTGTATACATTAGTATTTGCCTGCGAGTGTTATTTTACTCTTTTGAATGACAAGATACATTTTCAATTTCATATTATTCCGAAGCAAATATTATTCGGAGTATTTCCGATCTATAAAAATCAAATTTCGGACAAGTAGTTTATTAGCTATGATGAATAATATTATTCAAAGTTTTGATGAGCGCGGAGTAGTGGGTCAATCCTTTGTGAGAAACCCTCGCATGCTACTCCACCCCGCACATCTATAAACTTACAAAATTAGTCCAAAATTCGATTTATGTGTATAATAAATAATAATATGTATATTATGAAATATTTTACTTTGGCATAAGAAATTGAAAATACATGCTGTCATAACAAGTTTAAAAAAATTATAACGATAAAAATAATTTAATATAATTTAAAAAAAAATGTAAATAACAACTTAAAACTATGTACAGAAATCTTTTTAAAAAACGTTAATAGTCCTTGAAAGTAGAAATAAATGAATGTCTTATATTAAATTCATTACCGTTATAAATTAACTAAAACTTTATGGGGTCGTATAGTTGTATTAGTTGTAATAGAATATGAATCAAAATTGATTATAGAGTTGTCAAACTCAAAACACTATAAGAATCATTTAAAATTAAAGAATTAGTTGACATTTTTTTTTTTCCGAAACAACCTTATTGATTAGGTATACTGAATTGACGCCACTGCTAACCTGTAGATTTGTAAGAAATACTCAAATACTTAAGAAAAATAGTATTTCAAATAAGTAGGTATACTTTGTTTTTTGGAAAATTTTAAATCATGGCCAATGTTAAAATATAAAGTGATTGTATATCAGTGTTAATTTATGATTTATACATCTTAATATAAGTATATTAAAAACTAAAAATGTAATATTAATACTACACAAGACGTATTCTTTGAAATACTATCAAAAGTATCTAGAACACAGCATTAGAAACTTTTGGTCAGTTTTGGGAAATTGTTCCAAAAGTATTCCAAGAACTACCTCCAAGTCCACTACATACAATACCGGGTGATTCATTTAAAACGTATAGAACACTCAAATTACTCAAAAATGAACAACGTTTTTAAAAATATTTTTTTACATACGGTTTCAATATTCATTGCGAATAAAAACTTATTTATTAAAAAATTATATTTTTAAAAACGTCGTGTTCTAACGACTGAAAACCGAGTAAAAATATTTTTTTCAAAAGCATTTATGCCTCTCGACGTCGCGAGTGTTCGGCGATAAAAATATTATAATCACCCGGTATACCTACGTTTATTGGTATTGCGTATGGTATATACCCACACGGCGGTATCATAATATATATATATATATTACATATCATATAAAAGGCTGTGCTCACTTGGCTACGGTGGAGAAGGCTTCGCGTCTGAAACTGGTCGTGAGTATGGTGTACAGGAACGGGTTGGCGCACGAGTTGATCGGGTAGAAGAAGACGAGCAGTATTTTGGACTTCGTGACGTCGATGAGCGGGTAGCCGAGCAGTGCGGTGAAGCCGAAGAAGATGACGGGCGCGGTGCACGCGAAGTTGGTGCCGATCAGCACGGAAATCTTGCGGGCCACGGACGCCTCCCCCTTGGCCGCGTGCCGGGTCTCGTAGCTCAGTGACATGTAGATCTGCACGTAACAGAACAGCATCAACACGAACGCGGCGGCGCCGAACGACAACAGGGTGAACACGTAGCACATGCCGCTCGCGCGTGCCGTGTCCATTGGCAGGCAGATGCTGTGCCCCGGAAAAACGACATTGGACATAATATTAGTGACGACGGCTGATTGTGCCTATTTCGTGGTGGCGTACCACTGCAGGTGATGATGTGTTTTTGAAAAAATAAACTCTATACGGTGGTTTCTATATCACTATATGGTCGCGTTAAAAACGACAAAACGCAACATTTTTTAAGTCTCTACTTTTTTGAATAACGACATATTATATCGTTTTAATTTCGTGTTCCAGGGCGGCATATTCTCCAAAGCACTTCGATACATACAAGTCGGGACGAGTGGCTTACGAGCATTTAAATATTAAAGTTTAGATGAACGTCTAAACTTTTTATAGGTACCTACTATTATAACTCATAAACTACTTGTCCACCCTAACTTCTTCTTGTATGTGAGGGAAATTATAATTGTACGATGTGATTCAAAAAGAGTAAAAACTTAAAAAAAACTACAAGGATAAAAAAATATTCAAAAATATAAATGAAAAACTTGTAACGACTTCAAACCATATGAAAAAAAAAATATTTTCAAAAACATTAATATATTTTTAATAATGACTCAATTTAAAATGTTAAATTAATCACCAGGTACCTATTACGCGGGTGTGCATATTGAGACAACAAATAAATTCACCTCGAACAAATAATCAGTGGCTCAACACACCCACCCCTTATCGACAAATGTTCGGATTTCCGTCACTGTTTCGTATGCACAATGCTGATGATTCGTGAAAGTTTTTTAAAAATGCTATTTGAACACTAAAGTAATTGTATGCGTGTATGCGTAACGCACATCGGGGATTGTGACACGTCCCTGTCTACAGTTATTATTCGGTCCCCATATAATAATATAATATTAAATTGATCCCCACACAATGGCGTAATCAGGATTTTTTTTTTTTATGGAGTGCTGACAATTTACTGTATAGCCGTATAGGGGAGGCGGCTTTACTATGATCCCTCATAAGACGTTAGGTCTGATTATGCCACGAATATATCATAACATTTTAGACTTTAGCAGTAACCACCATTAAAATTATAGTTTTAATATATTTATATACGATTGCGTCTTACGTAATACGTTCGGGGAAATTGCAGAACGCGTTGGTAAATTTTCCCGACAATTCTGAGTGGGCTGACCTTATCACCTTACCGCCCCCTTGCCCCGGATTAATCTTAGACGCTTAAAATCCGTTCGGCGTATAACGGTCTCAATCACATAAAATATGTATGAATTGGCCCGGAGGTAAGATATTTTATTGTGTGTTGTGTGTGGCTGTGACGATCGGGTACGACCTTGGATACGAAGTTCAATACGCCGCACAGTAAGTTGGTTTCGGCAATGCTGGTCGAGCAACGCATTGGATACCAAGTGATAAATATATATATATATTATATAGGCTCGAGAGTTAGGGTCGACCGCGGTTGAAAATACGTCAAAGTTGTGTCAGATATCTCGCGGACACTGAACACACAGACACGAGAGTGAAATCAATACCAATTTTTATGAAAAATAATGTCTTTAAATTTCGCTTTCATAAATATTGTCGAAAGACAAAGTTCAACGCGGTGAAATCGCTGCCCCGCGCTTGACCTTGTGTAATAAATGTCTTATTTTAAATCATACACCGGTTATGTGTGATTTTAGAAAATTGTAACGATTCAATCATGAAAAGGGAGATGAAAAAGTGATTAGTCGACAATCAATTTGTAACTGTGCACCTATACTGAAGAGAGTATTAGAGGAAAAGGCAACCACGTCGACTCCTTCCGCAAAAGGCAGCACTGAAGAAAATAATATTAAATCATTAAATTAGAGCTTGTCTAAAAAGATTTTGACCGTTAATTATTTTTTGATTGAACAAGAAAATGTAGAAGTAACCGGGACGACCACGGTTAATAAATATGACAGACGACTGAGTCAGGATTTGGGTATTGTTTTTAAACAATATGTATAAACTACCTTTACTGGCGTAATCGGGTGAGACTTATTTCGCATCAAACTGACATTTCTCTTTTCACCCCAAACATTTTAAGACTGTTTTCACTCTTCGCTCGAGAATGGGCAAGGACGGTGGAATCGATGCTATATTATCGGCGAATTCGATGGGTCCCCTCCTCTCGCATTCATATTGGTGACATGATAATTATTAACACCCTCGCAGTAACAAAAACAACGACGACATCGACAACAATATATCATCGTGCGTGTATTATACATTACAATATTATTTAGTTGTATACACAAGCACCAACTACACCGCAGACGTTTTCGATTTGACGGCCGCCGCGGTTTTCGCCGGAACACTAGCCGTTTTAAATCCCCCCCCCCCCACCGAAGAGCTCCGACGATCACTCCAATCAACCCGCAAAAGTCTCTCTCGTCTAAACCCACCATCGCCGACCGAAACGTAGTACCTATTTTATTACACAATATTATATATTATTTATGCGGTATGTATAGCGTTGGACAGGCGTACACTCGTGTCCTTGCAAAGCAGTGTGCGTATAAATATATATTATTATATGATATTATGTAGGTACGCGGGTCCTCGAAGCTGTATTATTATTGTCTCGCCGTTCAAACTACGACTTATAGCTGTGCATAATACAATATTGTTACGGAATATTGTTACTGTTGTTGACGTTGTCAATGTTATTGTTGCGCATGTGATCGACGACGGATTTTTGGCTTAAAGTGTGTATAATACAATATTATGATCGGTACTGATCAGCTGTAGTTCACTATACATACTTGATAAGTACCTACCTACTGAAAACTAAAAATTCTTTATTTTCACTTTAACTTTTGATTTAAAATTCAAAATAGATAGTTTTGTAAACCTGATTTTTGGAAGTATTTTCATAATAAAAACATTGTCATTCAGTTTATTTTTTATGATTTTTTAAAAAAATTTTAATTTAGATTCATTTATTTGATAAGTAATAACTTTTTAAACAAATATTTAACAATTAGATACTTATTTAATCATTTTCTTAAAATATTTTTAAAAAAACCTTAGGTATACTTTTTGAATTTGAAATATTTTTTACATCAGAATTTAATTTTTTTTATTTTCAGAGTTAAAAAATAAAAACATTTTATTATACGTGGAGCACTAGAGTTAAAATTTTTTTTTAAATATCGATTACAATAAAGTTATTTCGTTTTTCAGGTCTTTCTGCTGTATCCTGTATAGTACTTATTTGCTTGTTATGTGTATAGTACATAGTTATAGCCTACATGATACCTACATGATGTATAATTTCACGAAAATATTATTAATATTGTATTATAGTTATAGGTATATAACCTACTATACGTGTGTTTGCATAAAACCGAATTCTAATAATTTAGAAAGTATTGAATTTGCATCTCACATATTACATGGGACTGGGTACCGTGAGAATAACAACAGGTATGCATAGTGCACATGAACGTGGACGAGCACACGTAAACACACTTCGGTCATGGGGGTGATGTCCTTTTTTCATTTATTTTTTCATTGAATACGGGACTCGAATTGTGATTTTCAATTTTACATCCAAACATTTATTTGAACATATTATAATAATACATTAATATCGATTCGGTGGTGGAAATTACTTATGTAGGTATAGGTAACTGTTATATAGTTTATTACAACGCGTTTTATTGGTACCTAAAGAACCAACGACCTACCAATAAATTGAGTTTCTATTTAAATATTTCAAAATAAATTAACGTTTTGACATAGTTCACAATTTTTTTATTAGGTTAGCGATAGTTTTTTTTTTTTCATTACGTTTTTAACTCAAGCTGGTCATACGGATGTATTAAATAATTTTCATTCGTTTCCACTTTTAAGTTTAATATCAATGAATATTATTGACGTGCATTTTTTTCATTATTATTATTATGAAAACATTTTTTAATAGTGGTTAAAAAATTAGTCCCAAGAAACGATGTAGTCTTTGTTTTGAAAATGTCAAATCTGTAACAGATTATATGGCCGAATGTATATAAAAGTAAAATAAATGATAACTACTTTCAAATTATTATAAATTATTTGATACTTCCAAAAAATCGGAATATCACCAATACGAAAAATTATCACTTTTACAACTTTTGAAATATTTTGATTTACGGACAATAGTGTGGTCGGCAAACAAATAAAATTTGAATTTTACTTAATTATTTGATCTTTACATCATCTATAGTACGTCTAACCTAAGTGCGTCTAAACACGCGTATTATTAATTTTTTTCAATTATAACAACAAAGTCAAAAAAAATGCATCCTTCTTTTTTCTAATCATATTTTTTTTTAGTGTTAATTCATATAAACCATTTCGGGAGGATAAAATTACATAAAAATGAATAGTTATTGCTCGTTACATAAGGCACCTAAGGTTAGTTTAGGTAAATTACGAATACCTAAAAAGACTTTTAATTTGTTAGGTACCTACCTATAAATAATTAAGGAAATGCTAAATGTTTGATACCACCACGGCACTGTTACACACATTACATTTGTATATATCATTATATAATATGGTCTAACATATAAATGTAACCAACTTTTAAGTTTACGTTAACTATATGAATATGATTGCATGAGTTGCTTTTGACGTCAAACCCATTGGCGCGAATCATAATTTTCATATTCGAATCACGTTTAGATAATTACGAACTACAATTAATTTTGAATAAATTATAATATAATCTTAATGAGAATTGAAAACAATCTGATTTTAAATACGAACGGTTTTAATCTAGGTATTTCTGGATCGTTTTGTCAGTTATTTGATATTCATAATATAACATTATAACTTTCACGAATCTATCGTAACATAATATTATTAGCATACGCTTAAAAGTATAGCGTTACTAAAACTGTTTGCATTTACTTATCGTGTATATTTTGGAGAGTAGATAACTCTACGTACACGGGAAATGATGTTATAATTTTTAAAACGATGTCCTGTAACACGATCGAAGGTATAAGATATAGGTCTAACCTACGTAAAACATTCCGAAATTCACATTTCATTTTAAAGTAAACCGTCAATACGCGTATCATTATTTACACATATTCACCATACAGTGTCTAATAATTATTTATTTGTTCACAATTAATACGGTTTTGGCGGAGCGCCTATAGTGTTTACCTGGTAGTAGAATAACTTGATATGCCCAGTAACGGCATGGTAGCCATCGCAATTGAATACACCCAACCAAAGGCCATAATTCTCACGGTTGAAGCGAACGTCATTTTGTTTGTGTACAGTGCCCTGCGTATTGAGTACCACCGTTCAATCGTCAACAAGCATAATGCGAAAACTGATAGTTGAGACGAGAAAACTGTCAGGAAACCTCCGATTTTGCACCCGACGCCTGTCGAAAAATATCGCGACGTTTTTTCAAATTTAGTATAGGCAAATATCAGACATAATATAATAGTATATATATTATTATAATTATATAGTGCAAAATACACAATAATAATATTATTATGTGTACGTTACGTTATACGAAATAATAGCTTTATTGCCATTGAAATACATTTAATTATTATATTATGAAATAATAGCTTTAATAATAATTATTATTGTTATTATCATTTTTTTTTAAATTAATAACCCAATATGTTTCTTAGTACAATTATATAATATTATTTATCGCACATAATAGAGCTTGAAATTACTCAAAAATATTCAAATTTTAGTCGATATTCATAACATAAGTACATATATATATATATATATCATATCATAATATGTGTGGCAAGACCAATTATTGTAATTGTTATAATACGCAAAAAACATTAAACACGGTCCGCATATTACAGTCGTATACCTACCTACGGTCGTTATCAATGTGAACACATGTCCATAATGATTTATTTTATTGCAGTTGACCCAACAGCTTGATTGAAACGTGTTGGTATAATATTATAGCTCTTTTAAGTGGATCGAATTAAGTATTATAATTATTTCATCTACATCTAAGCTTAGTTTATTGTTGCATACGACTTTCAGTAAAAAAAAAAATGTACACCTATAGTTACATTGATTACAGTACAGACGCATGTTAGTGATTTAAAAAAACAATCATTATTAGATACATAGGTACTATTTAAAATGTATGTAACAAAATAAAATAACGTGTGTAGTAAAAGCTGATAAAAAATTGGAAAAATAATATTTATTAAAAATGTAATTATTTTTACATGAATAATTCAATAAAATTAACTCTACTTTATTCTTCGACAATATTATACTCGTCAAACCCTACAACATGACATAACTCGTCTAGACATAATATTCAGTCGATTGGCAATAGCAAGCAGATATAATCGTAATAATAAAATATATGTAGGACTTAAACAAAGTTTAATATGAAGTATCTATTCATTAAAAATTGTTCACTATTGTCCATAGTTGTTTAAATATATAATTATAGTGTTTAACGTGAAGACTAGAAACTCGTAAAATATATGATTGAAACATAAAAATATTTTATCGCATTCGGGGTAAAATACAAACAATTTAGTCCAGCATAGAAATCATTTTAGTTGGAATAAGACAAAAAGAATTAGGATGTATGCTTATAATTGCTGTTTTACTTAGCAAAATCACAGTTTCAATCGTTGAATGAAACATTTGAATAACGCTAATTTAAATGATGAAATGTACTATAGGCAATAGGAGGTACTGACTTAATGAATACATTATTTTTAGATTTAATCTGAATTATGAGGAATATTATGACTTGACATTTGTATGTACGACCGATGGTAGTGTTCTCAATCAAAAATGTCAAAAATCTTAAATCGAAATTTCCATATCTAAGCACTTTGAAAATAACGTAAACAGAAAGAAAACTGCTGGAAATCTGTTTTCAAAAAAAAAAATCACTTAGAAATTTAATATTAAAACACATTCTCCCTTGTGGCTCGTTCATAACAGTGGAATATCTGTACAACATGCTAAGAGATAATATGATAATAGTTTTCATAAAAGTGGACGAAGGGCCTACACCCGCGTGGCTCGACCTACCATTTAGATAGAACCGTATATTAATTTCTAATGAGACGTATTTTTTTGGTCAGTTAAAACCACCCCCCCACCCTCAACTCGAAATTCAGTTCCAAGTGCGCCACTGCTACAGCCTATTTCTACTGTACCTACTATAATATAAATTAAATTATCGCCACAATAGGTATATTATGTACTGATAAGCCGATAAATTCAAATAGCCATCACGGCGGGCGCGTCTATAATATTATATAACATCTAAACATGGTTAAATAAAAAGCTGAAGAATTCGACGCGTAATAATATTACCGTTTTGCCATGAATAAGCGTAGTTGAAATATTTTTCACTGGACTCCAAGTCCTTGTAGGCCAATAGCAACAAGTAGATGGCCGTACAAAAGTCGGCGAAAGCCAAATTACACATGAGGAATCTAGGCACGGAGTGATTAAAGTTTTTGCGGAAAACCACCGTCATCACGACCAAGTTTGCCAGTAACGCTGCAATTCCCACCAGCCAAACGCACACTCTGAGCCAATAGAAACCCATTATATCTTCGCACGGGTTCAAGGCGTCCGGTTGCGGCCAACACTTGACGTCGGATCTCCTAGAACAAAACGTTATATCATTCCAGACGGTTTTCAGATCGGGCAAAATTGGATTTTTATCCAATATAATATATTTATAGCTATAGGTGCGTGTCCCGCAATTATTATTATGTCCACGTATAGTGAGAACAATATGTCATTAAAATTATGTGCCAGTTCGTTGCGTTCATGAGTGATTTATTATTACTGTTTTAATTTTATAAAAACAAATTCAAGCTCGAAGAGGACTTGGGTATTTTTTAAATTTTTTTTATCGACAACCAATTCGAAACTCGTATTCAAAATTGCTCGAGAAAATATATTATTTAATATATCACTGTTTAAAAATACGGTTTAAATTGGATCATGCGCAAAGTTAATTTGTCGGTTGTCGTGAACGATTTATTTTGGGGTTTATTTCCTAACCTAACCTAACCACAATAGACTTGTATAACTTTAATTTAAGATGCAAATAATATGTCACGACAATAAAAACAACAGGTACCATTATTGTAATCGGCTATAATGTCCAAACGTTTCAGACTACACAGTACCTAATACGCGTATCTATCCTGTCGAAACTTTTATCTCAATTTCATTGAAACGCAAATACCAAGTGACCTATAAAATAATAAACCTCTTTTTTTTTTTCAAGCTTTATTTCTTATCGAAGAACTATTACGTAAATAATAATTGTGCAGGTCATAAATTTAAAACTTTCATAGAATATATTAGCGTAATTATAATAATAATATTTAATGATTGTTTTAGTTTGAATATTATACTGTGTTATAACACGGCCGATTATTTTCATATAACAATTATTATATAAATAATACGTTTGTCTTAAGATCATGGTACCTAATACATATATAATTATTAAATTGTGTCCATGATGCGTTTATATGTTTAGGACGTAAATGTGATATTAATATTGACGTCACAACTCGATAAAAAAAAATATGATTATTAAAAACGCATTTGAGTTAAACTGTCCTAGTAGCTCGATGTAAGTAGAGAAACTATGAGGACACTATATGGTGCTACTTACGTGTTCGGTGGAGTGATATTGCCACATACAATGTCTTGGGTACTATTTGTCATGGCCGGCTCGTTAAAAAATTCTTCTTCGCTGTCGTTTGCGTAATCAATGTAACCGTTTTCCATAAAATCATTGGACACCACGTTTATATGAACGCTGTTTTTCTTAGCTTGAACGCATTCGCTCGGAGTTTGCTGGTCTTCCTATAATATGCAAATAAGAGAAACAATGTGTAACAAACATCATACAGGGAAATACAATGATGAATAAAAACGAAATAAAATGTGCGACGAGTTTGTCTTAAGACTAGAACAATAATTAGTTATGAAACCATATTAAAAAAAATATAATACACGGAAGACTACCAGCTTATACCTACTTGGCTACCTATTTTAAACATCAAACGTACGAATTAAATTGATATTATTAATGATCTGCCAACATTTTTTTTTAATGAATTGTTAAATTGTGAGTTTTATTTGTGAATGTCTACAAAGTATAGTAATTAGTTGACGTAGAGAAGCTAATCAATGCGAAAAAGACAACGTCAAATGTTATTTCGCTTAAATTGATAGGTACATTTAATACACACATAATTTTGTATAACATTATTAAACTATTTATAATATATGAAGTTATACTAATAAATATTTATTTATAATTGTAAATTCACGAACATGAAACATACATTTTGAAAATAACTATGTAGAGAACTAATCTGTTATTGACAAAATGCTATTATAATAATATATTATCGAATTCTGTAAAAAGTGATGTTTCGGGTACCTCCGTGTGAACGATTTTCGTGTTTAAATGAATAAAGATAAATAGACATGACAAAACGAAAATATTTTTAAAAAAATTTGTCAACTAGATGACACCTACTTTATGAAACTCATATGTCGAATAATCGTGTTTAGCTGGAAACTGAAAACTACAACAGTGGAATGAGTACGTGAGATGAGCTTCTTTTAAATTCTGAAACCAAAAAAAATATGCATTTATTATTATGCAACATTAATAAGCGTGCGCACGCGGGAGGCATGGGAAACAGCTGTCTCCCCTAAGAGTCTTTCCACCCCCCCCCCCCAACCGAGACCATCCGTCAAAGTGTTTAAAATTGTTTTAAAAATATTCTTAGTATTATGCATTATACTAACATATTACAAAAATAATATAGGTAGTACTATTATATTTTTATACTTTATCTAATGAAAACACAGTTTCAGCTGTGAGGTTATTGGTTAAATGATTACCTGCTGCGCATACATTGTCGAACACGCATACCGTAACCTCAACCCTGATAATAAATACATATTTAAACGTCAAAATATTGTTGTTAGGTATTAAATTGTCATATACCTATTTAAAAAAAAAAAAACATTGAAAAGTGTTGTAATATTTTTATACATATACCTACATCAATCCATGCAATATGGTTTAATACAACCACGTTCATGATTTAGTGTGAAAATTAATTTCAAAGATCGTTTTATCGCCCCAAAACCGAATCTGGAAAAAAATTCGGCGGAGGAGGGGGTCCAGATGCCAGGATTCCCAAGCTACAGTCTTGCCTCCACTGACAAGTGGATCTGCGCACGCTTATGATTATATTATTATGAACTCAAAAGTGTAAAATAATATTGTGGATGAATACATACACCAAATAAATAAACTGAAGGAATCACAGTCATTGAAGGAGCATTTTCGATTCGAAGTATCTCTAAGCTTTTCAACCCCGATGTCGGTAATACTTTCATTGAGGAATGTGACAGATCTCTAGAATACAATAATTTATAATGTCAATATTCCACAAACCCAAATTAATATAAGCCATAATTGCACTAAATAATTAAATAATTAAGTAATAAAAATGTGTATAATATAATGTATAAATAATAATCAGTTCTAAAAATACACATCATACTGATTATAAAAAATGTCCGTTGTTAATTAGAAATTAAGAACTCTTCAATTTCAATAGATAAAAAAAAAACGAAAATTACATGTGCAGATAAAAGTAATTTGCTAATTATCGATTATTTATAAATTATAAAAACAAATAACAATTTCATAATATGAAACTCTGAGCACATTATATTTAAAATGATTTATCTTTTAGAGCTGTAAAAATATTCGAACGTTCTATACAATCCGTCTATTGTTTATAGACTTAACACAAATGGTATTTTACAAAATTGGAAAACAAAGTAACATTTTCTGTAAAATCTTAGGCCTCTTAGAGTTAAACGTAGAAAAATTGTTTTTTTATTTAAAAAAGTTATGATGATAATTTTACTAATTTGTTTTCACGGGTAATTTATATGTTATTAGAAAACTTACAGTGTCCGTAAGTTTAAAATTCCATCAAAACTGTGTTCGGACAAAAAGTCCAAATAATTTCCTCTCAAACTCCTGTAATAAAATGAATAAATTATGAAAATGATTGAAATTCCATAATTAATTATATGGAAAATCAGCAGCTTATAGTTTTAAAAAAAAAACCCATAACCTTTACGTCATGTCAATTTACTTACAGTTTTGCTATTTCAGAACCATTGAACGCCCAATTTTCTACTACGTGTATTTTATTATATTCCAATAATCTAAAAATATATTTCGAAACAAAAAAGCGTAAACATTTTTTTATACAATGTTTAAACAAGAAAATTACAAAATTTTTTTTTAGAAATATCATATTATAAGCGTATATACTGTGTGTAGACGTATAACCGTATATACTCGTAAAGTCGTAGAAATATTATGTCAAAAATGAATTAAATTTCAGGTAAGTGAATATACAAAGAAAACTTTTAAGTTTTTACTGTTTTCAAACCATCAATTGAATAAGTTTAATTTATTTAACGAGTTCAATGTTAAACGAAATTATATTTTCTGTTATTGATATTTGTTTAAGATAAAAAAACAGAGAAAAGAAACGAAAGAAAAATGTTTACGAAAATTTTACAAAAACCTTGTTTTGTGGAAAACACAAAAGAAATCTTAGAAATCAATAACAAATTTACTGTTTATTATAATCTTAGTACTGTTTATTGTAGTTTATTTTTTTTTTGGATTGAATGAGTAGCTAGGTACTCCAAACCTTCTGCATTGTTTGAGTACCTAGCTTATTTTTTTTATATATATTAAGCCCAAAAGGTACTTAAGATAGGTAACATACATGTTTTTCATTTTTGACATTATTTAGTAGTTCGCTATTGAAAACTAACAAAAGCCCTACGAAATAAACAAAACAATTTATGTCGAAGGCATTTTCGACAAAATATATTTTGATTATGTACCTACATGTAATTAAGAATTCATTTATTTTGACAAAATGTGTAATTTTGACTTGACATATAACTTAAAAATTTTGGAAAATATTAATTGAATTACATCCTACCTTATCCATACAAAATATCTTTAAAAAGTCCTTATAAGTATTCTTTGGAAAATGTATCAAACATTTTGACGATAAAAAGTGTAAAATGTGATTTCTCAATCCATTATTAGTATTTTATGATTAATTTAATTTAAACACCTAAATGTTGGTAACTTGTTATAGTTTGAGCATTGTGTGTGACTTGACAAATAAATACAAAGTTGAGAGCTTACATGGCTACATATACCTTATACATAAATGATAAATAAATTAAAATAGACAGAAAAAAAGGCAATTATTTAAAAATCGTATAATGAATTCAATTATCATGGTATTTTATTATTATTATAGTAAAATGCCATTAATTTTATGTTTTTAATAATAAAAAAACTAACGAAAAAAAATTAAAAAAATTGTGGTCATAGGTACCTAACTATATGGTAAAAGTCATAATATTAATTCATTATAAATTATTACATATTCCTTTGATATTGATAAACGATTAGCATTAAGATAACCATTGCAGACGAATGGGTTGCTAACGAGATATTTTTAGCAAAAAGTCACATCAAAAGGCAATTGGTATATATAGATGTACGCTGTAGTGGTCTGTGGATTACTATTGACTGGTTAACCTTTATGAGTTTTACATTAATTATTAACGTTTTATCGTTCAAATCTTTAGTAAAAAGTGTATTATTTTTAAATAAAATAGGTATTTTATTTTTATCATTAATATTGTGTATACACAATAGCGTGTCAAAATATGTATAAAAAATTTTGAAATATCGATTATTGTAGATTTATTTCTTATAAGATAAGGTAATTTTAATGTGGGGGGTCAAATCCCGTGAGGGGCTCTGTGAGACATTTGCGATTATAGCACCCCGTGTTTTAGAGGTCTAGTTATGACTGCAGCAGTAATACTCGGAGCATGAATATTAAATTAATAAAATTAATAAATTTTTTTAGAAAACACAATGATAGATTTTAACTGTAATCAAAAAAAAAAAAAAAAAATTTTAATTTAATTGTAGGATTTTTGCTTAGTATTAATACTCACAACTGTTCTGCACGAGTTTTAATTCCATTCGTTCGTATTATGTCCAACTGATTTCCTTCGAATTCGCTAAAAATAAATTTAATGTAAAGATGTCGTTGAGTGTTATAATATTTTACTTTAAAAATGTCAATAGTTTTATATTACATGATGTGCATAGCATTTGGAGTTCCGAGGTCTGAAAGATCAGGAATGACCTTTAGATTCGCTTTACTTATACGACTATAAAGGAAACATCATAAATATTAAATTTCCCTTTCTTGAAATAGTAAAACCATTAAATAATTTTGGTTTAATGAATAATGTTCAAAATGTAGTAAAAGAAAACGAATTTATATAATTATTGGCGTTTATACACTACAGTTTATTAATAATACGTTTAATAAAAATAAATCTTTTGTGAATTAAATAACATATTTAATCGTTTTCAAAACTGCAAATTAATGAAGTTTTCATTCAAAAATACCTAGGTACCTATAATAATACCATTAAATACAGTTTGGTGCAATATTTAAAGAAAAAATATACTATTGTAAATAAGAAAATTTAAGCAAAACGACTTGAACAAATTAACTGCATAATAGTTTTGATAAAATTAAATATTTTAACATTAATTGCGTATAATATAGTTAGGTACAACTGAGATAATAAATAATTCACCTCGGTGTTTGATGGTCAAAAGACAAGCGTGTACGATAAGTAATTGTCTAATACATTAATGGTGATAACATAATGTATAAGTCGCTAATGCATTACAGTTTATTATTAATTAGATCTTTTACTACATATTGTCCATTGTTATTTATTTGAGTTTATCTGTTTCATGAACTCACAGTACTAAAAACGTTTTTGATAGTCCACGAAATATATCGTAGGATAGTTCGGTCAGAGCACTAGCTTTCAATATATACCTAGAAATGTAATTAAGACATCAGACATGATATTAAAATATAATTTTTTAATGTTATATTGAAAAACCTACAATGACTGCAATCTATTTAAGTTTTTGAAAGTTGACGAATCCAAATTTTCTAGATTTGTCATGTTGTTCAATATTCTACAAAACAACATTTGATTTATTTATAATATTAAGAGATTATAGGTACGCACAATAGTATTGTTTGACTTACATATCTGTAAGATTATTATATGGACTAATCGATTTTTCTGATAGTTCTTTAATATCGGCTGAATCGTCTATAGTTCTAAAATCAAAAATATCAAGACAATTAATATTAAACAATACAATGATTAAGGTATGCTTGATTTGTTTGTATCATTTAATGGTATTATACTTGTGTATTAACATATTATAGGCTAAAAGTATTAAATACCCACTCATTATAGTCACTTAAATAATATACATTTCAATAGCAATGAGGTAGGTAAACAATTTATAATGTTTATAGGTGCGGATCAATATTATTATTTATTTTGACCTTGGTCTAGCATTTCTGGGGTTTTCATCGGTTAAAAAATATTAAACGAGTTACCACTGTATCAGAATTTAAAATTTTTTTTTAATATCGTATAGTACCTTTAGTTTATCGTATAGTACCTATGTACAAGCGTAATAAATTATAATAGAAGCTACACCTATGATATAAAATACTTTGTATTATTTGTATTATTTAAATCTTTTGATGCACAATATTTTTGCCTGATATTTGTCAAAAAAATCTATAAGTATTGAAGCAATGAATTTTTATTTTAGTGTAACGATGAATGTATGTATTGATTTTACAATAACATGTGTTTTTTAATTTTTAATTTTTGCGTCTGAAGACACTTTTTCTAATAGGTAGAAAAGATCCTCTGATCATTCTGATCATCAACTTCTAAGAATCATGGACATTTAAAATATATAATACGAATTTCAAATTTGTATACAGTCTAAACATTTTTCGAAACTATTAGATAAATATAAAATAAGTATTTTGCACGTGAAACTAACAACAAAACCCTGCTTAACCAGAACAATAATGTTTGTTTTGTTGACTCTCGGTAACTTGAATGGTTTTAAGTTTAGAGAAAGTTTTTACTAAATTGTTATTGCACCATAATATTGTTACAAATTTAGGTAAGTACCTAGCCTGCACGTGCGCTGTAAAAATCACGAGATGATAGTGCGATGAAGTGCACTGCTATAGCGAAACAAACTTTTAATGTTAAGCATAAACAAAGTATTAATTGCCAATATACAATAACGACAGTTTAATGTAAATATATGCATCTTACGATAACTATATAATTGAATGTTTTATTAATTTGTGTAAAACTATATTGTGTTCAACAATATAATATTTATACCTAACAATTATTTAATTAATAATAATTTGCAATTATTATAATATCCAATATTAGTTATAACGATATATACCCATTACCCATCCTATAGTCAATTTGTTGAGTACAGATAAAATACAGTAATAACACAGTGTAGGAACATTATAGTACATACATTGTGGTTTTATATGTCATGGAATATGCATAACTGGTGCGATTGAAAATTCAACGAATTGAAACTTTTATTTTTAAACGTGCCAATATATACGATGATAATAATGATTAAAATAATTATAGGATAAATAAATTAAAATTAAATGATTACTACGTACAAACATTTTATTTTTTACATAATTTAATGACCTACCCATAATTGATTTTTTCGTTTCTATAAGACTTCACACAGATATGTAATAACATTTTATAAATTACAAGATTCCTATAACCTTCCACCCCTCCCCCTGTTTAAACCAAGAACCAGGGACGGAACTACATTCGCATTGTTTCGACCTAAATTCCTAATATGTATCTACTGATGTAAAATTTCAGAAATTTAATATTCAATAAATTTGAAAAGAGAAATTTCAGGAAATTTCTCAAATTTCTCAAATTTAAGTTTATATTTTAATAGAAGTTACTTTTTTACTAAGTTTAGTAAAAATTTGTAATATTCATTGAATTTTAAAATTTATTTCATATCATTTAAAATATACTGTACACATTGTATTGACTTAAGTATTTTGTTTTAAACATAATTAATAAGTACAGAGGTACCTAAATAAATGATAATATTTAATATTTGCGCAGTAGTATAGCATCCATAGAATTGGTATTTTATCACAACAAAATTTATGAAAATGAAAACAAATCACTTTATTTTTTCAAGAGAAATTTCCGTTTA
The DNA here is from genome assembly GCA_027563435.1 of Nasonovia ribisnigri. NCBI lineage: Eukaryota > Metazoa > Arthropoda > Insecta > Hemiptera > Aphididae > Nasonovia > Nasonovia ribisnigri. Next base: position 271,607 of record JANEHU010001580.1, read on the forward strand.
GAAATTCGTAAAATGGAAATTTCCACTTAAATCGCTATCTATGGGCACTGTTAGTTTAAAACATATGCATGTATTAAAGTTTACCAGCTAATACCGAATATGATAAAGTCATATTCTATAACAAATATTATATTTAGTACGATATATTTTTATTTCTTGTAATTCTATTTTGTATTTTTATATAATATAGATATTTATGGGGCCGATGTGGGGGGGGTCAGACTTCATGGACCCCCCCCCCCTCCCCCCGTAAATACGCCGCTGATCGTGACAGCTAATATCATATTATGTCAGTAACTAAATATAACAGCATAAACATACGCTAGACTATACCTTTAAATTTGAGGGAGAGGGAAGGGGTCGAGTCTTACCTAAAATTATTAGTTTGTACATTAATGACATTTTTTTTAAAGCATTTTTTTAAATAGTTATAAAATCCTATTCTTTATATACAGGTTAGGCTTTTCCACTAACCTTTCATAAGCATTGCATTGAAATAAATATACACACAAGTGTACACAACTATAATCACAATTCTTGAATATTGAACAAATATATTATTACGTAACTGAAGATAGTACTTGAAAACTATATTCATGGCTCAAAATTATTATTTTTTTTTTTCAAATAAAAAAGAAATGGTTTGAATTTTTTTTCTACATGAATAAATAATTTAATGTGTTGGGTTTAGTTATGGTCTAACGAAGAAGTTGTATCAAAATGTTATTACGAGTGGCGTATTTATTATAGTATAAAGTTGTACAGTTATATAGTTGAATGAATGAATTATTATCATCAGATATGTAGATTTTCAGTAAATTTATAAATATGTAAATTGAACCGATAAAGGGTGTGTTTATAAATAATCGTAGTTAATAGAGCACATTAATTCCCTTTATTTTATAAGCAAATAATAATTGAATACTAAAACTCTTTGAAACCAACCCCCTCTATAGTTCTGTTCAAACTTATACTCTTCTAACTGAAAATTATAGCTGTTAATAAAAATAATAAATTGTAATGAATTGTACTCGAACTTGTACGACAGAAAAGTTGTATCATTTTGAGAGGGAGTAAGGGAGGGCAAAATTTTAGTGGAAGGCAAGGGGGCATGTTGCCCCCCTCCCAGATATTATGACAACAGTAGAAATCCTCAAACCCAAAAAATTAAGAAAGAGTAAGATACATTTATCATAGGTACATTCGTAAGGTAAAAATAATATTCTTTTCTTCCAATTATCCCATATAATTAGGTACATTTATTAATTATTTCAAGTTTATCCTGCTGTATAATATATAGACGTATTGTCAACGTTATCGAACTATTTGGGTTACATAATCAACCCAGTAATTTTATTTCGGTTGTATGACATAGGTAAGCGCCAAAGACATAAGAATACATATTATCATATGCGCTATAATTAGTAGGACATAAGCGCCAATATAAGTAATAATACCTATAAGGATATGACATCAGTGCCAAAGATATTAAAAAGAAGTATACTTATTATATCCATAATATTTAAAAATATTAAAAATCTTCAATCTTCTATAATATTACATAGTCGTAAAAATGTATATTTTTATTCATTACATAAAATGCGTAAAATTAATTTTCACTACGCGGTACCTTTATAGATTATACTCGAATGCTTGTAGGAACAAACAATATATAATGTTATGACACAAAAACTCTGACGCTCTATCGTAATTGGATAATAAATTTGTTGACTAAGACTATACGTTTGGCTTTTTTGAACCATATAGGTACCATAATATACCTAATTATAAATTTATTAATCTGAAATTAAGCACACGGGTATAGCCGTTAGGTAACTGACATTTTGACGTTTTTGTACGGTACGATTTATTTTTCTCTTTTCTTGTTTAGGCGATTATGTCTCCCACACGATTATTTCATAAATTATGATCACATGATTATCATTATTTTTTTTCAAAAAAGTTATATCACTCTTTTGATGAACTCTTATGTAGGTACCTACTTAATATTATTTAACGATATGTGTGCCTACGATTTATTTCCAAGCCATAAAATTAGTTTTATGACTTGTATAAAAACAAACAATTAGGTTATGGTTTCGATTTTGGTGGATAAATTATATTACCCCCACCACTAGTTTTTGGCCCAGTTACGCATGTTATCGAAAAGTTGCTAAAACAATGTCGTTATTTATTTCCGTCAAAGTACCTATACAACCCACTTCAGGTACCTATTTGTTCACGATAAGAAGACCATTTTATGGATATTGTATTGTAATTGAAAAAAATAATTTTAGCAACTCGACTTCTTCATAAACGTAGGTATTAGCGAATACATTTTAAAAACATCGAAGAATGTTTAAAAAAAAAAAGTACTGGAAAATATAATATTATAAGATGATAAAAATTAAACCCTATGAACATTTTACTCACAGCACGTGTATTATCTCGTCAACAACCGGTATGGTTTGGATCTCCAAACAGTGCAACTCAATTTTGTGTTTCCAAAAGTTAGTCATGTTGCGAACACAGCAATTTCCGACAGTTGTGCACGGCGTGTTCATCACGGTACCTTTTGCAGACAGTTGTACAATGCAAATGCACAACACCATCATTACATCGAAAACCGAACACATCGACATCCAGCTGTAACATAAAAAATTAACGGAATACAGAAACGGCATCAAAAAATAATAATATGACCGTTCGCAAAGACGTGTCAAAAGCGCATTATTGGATATCAATAACAATATATCTTACATTAATAATTTATTATTATACATTAATGGGTTTATTGAATCAAATATAAGTAAATATAATTTTGTAATATTTTCATATTAAGTATACCTATGCAAATATAAGTAAATATAATTTTGTAATATTTTCATATTAAGTATACCTATGCAAATATAAGTAAATATAATTTTGTAATATTTTAATATTAAGTATACCTATGCAAATATAATAAAACGACAAATTCCTGTTAGAATATTATATGTAAGTATTTACAGGGTAAATCACCAAGCACGTTCACCCCCATTTGTTATTAATTTTTTTAATAACACATTTATTTGCATTACGAATTTTAGAATTTTTAACTATATTATGCTCCACATTGAAAATTCTTAAGATTGTTTGTATTAGGTACTAATAATCTAGGCAAATCAGACTCAATTTTGACAAATAGCGGAAAAAAAAGCAGGGAAGCTGAATTTTGGTATTCATTTTTATTGAAAGACCGCCACCTAAACCAGAGAGCTCTTTGTGCAAGAAAAATCAGTTTTTCTCAAAAAACTCGTTTATTTTTTAGATAATAAGAAAAATACCTATAAACTATATTATATAAAATGTAATCGCCTAAAAAAAATATACTTACAACATATTTAATGGGAACAATATTTACCTTGATAATCGCTCATGAAATATATCATAGAATTGGTAATTTCTGTCTTATGACGTCCGTAATTGTGATTAACATATAAATGAACAATCTATTGCTTTATAATTATCATGACATTAATTTGAATGATAATGTTACAAGTACTTGATTTATAATTATTATCTAAACTAAAATAACTACCTATTACTTATATAGGTAATAAGACGTATATAATAATAAAAATAAAAATTGGTTAATGTTGGCCCTACAATTCTGGCTACTGCTTGACAAACTATTCATTTGCTAAAAATAACTCTTGGTTAACTGATCTCTGCATTGTTTCATCAAAATATATTATTTCCATAGAACATGTTTTAATGGAGCGCTGGAGGTGCTTTACATTTTTTGGGTTGTGTGAACTTTTTTCATATAGGTACCCATTAAAAACTACAACGGACTTTTTAATTTTGTTTAACTTATGATACATAAGAATAGCAAATAAAACTGTAAGTCTAATTTGATGGCCATATCACTCGATACACCAGGCACGGTGCCTGAGGCACCCACCATAAACAACACTAATATTATATGTTATTTCCATATTTATAACAGGTTTGAACATTTTATACATTAATGATTTTTGACTTTTTCTTGTCCTTAATTCATTAAAAATTGAAAGATGATATATGGTGCTAATTCGTATTTTAAATATTTCTTTAGTTCTTCTTCACTATTTTTTGTGAACGAATTACGTTGAAATAATAATAGTGAACCAATCGAAATTACTTTTCAATTATTTTAGTTGAGGAATTTGAGCTGGCTAGCGTCAAAACACGGCTACTTCTTTTTAGTGATACACCACTGAAATGTTGTCTACTATAGGGTCCATCACGACTCTACCAATTTCAACGGCTTCAATTAATAGAAGCATATCGCCAATTAGTCCACTACACTACATATAGACATAATTGCTTCGCATTCCGGAAATGGTTTTAGGATGTCAGAATTGTCCCTATCCATTATTGCACTTCTTAGTTCAACATGTTGCTTTGAAAAAACCATACTTAAACTCCAGAAATCCTCAGAACTCTGACATACGTCATTGACTGCACTCATGTTTTGTGTCCACTTATTATTCAGTTTTTAAGTGAGTTATGAGTGAGTTTAATTTAAGTTATATTATTTATGCATAACTCGTTAAAAAAATGAACTATCGTAAGAAAATCAACATACGAACACAGCTAATGTTCTTAACATCGAGTTTCATTATAAGTCGATTCACTCTAATTTTTTAACTAACGGAGCTAAACGTGATCTGCTGTGCGTAAATGTGCTATATTACGAACTTGTAAGACGGAGACAACACATATAAGGGTCCCCTTAAAAGTGATCCTTGAATTAATTTTTGCCGAATACAATGCATTTATTATAATGTCAATAGGTTCGTAAATATTTAGATCATATATTATTGTTATTAACTTTGAAGTCAATGCCGACTTACCATATCACGGTTTGAATAGATTCGTGGTATAAAAATAGGATATAGTTTAATAATTAATCTTAATATTTTGAAAGTAGCACTGTGCATAATATAACATTTTTTTTTTTTTTTTAATTGAGAGAGATTTTTATTACTTGAATAACACGATATAATAATAAAGTATTAAAAGAAATAATAAAAATTACCTAAACTTTAGAGCTAAGTTTATGGTATTGTATAGGGAATAGGGAGTAACAGTACCACGTGTGATTTAATTAGATTACTTTATATAACAAATAATAACAATTATTGTATAATAAACATAGAGGGATACATTTTTACCTCTAATAAACACTGACTTAGTTCAATAAATAACACATTTTTAATACATTTTAGATTCTAAGCGGAGCAATGAATGTATTGATTTTACAATGATGTGTGTTTTTTATTTATTTATTTTTTTTATTTTTTTTATTTTTGTGTCTGTCATCACCTTTTAGGACAGTAAAAATGCTTCGATTTTCTTCAATAGTACCTTTTCTGATAGGAAAGTGAATCTAGTTGGTACTTTGGGGGGTCAAAAGTCAAAATTTCCCAGTAGTTTTCATGAGCGCCTGGAAAAACAAATGAAAAATTAAGGGAAAACGGGAATTTTTACGGAAAACCAATTTTCGACAAAATCGATTTTGGTTTTTGGTATAACTCTAAAAGAAATGACCGTAGAGACATGAAATTTTGACCGAATGTTTATACAAGCATTTTCTACACATTAGCATTTTCAAAATATTCTGACTTATTTTGAGCTGTTAACAGACATTTTCAGTTCCAATTTTTTTAGTTTTTTTTTCTATAAATGTCAATAAAATTTTATTTGTTGGGTAAAAAATATTGAAAATTTAATAGTAGGTTTCTAATATATAGTTTCAAAGGCAGATGAAAAATATTAAAAATCCGTAGTCACAATTTTTTTTATAGGTAATCAAAGTTCAAATTTTGACAAAATACGTAAAAATGACGAAAATGTGCAATTTATTTTGAGTTAGAAATTCATAAAATTTTTTCTTTTTAAATCTAAGGTTTGAAAATGTGATACAAGAATCCTTATAAGTTTACCTAATTTTATCAATGAAAAAATGTTTATAAGCAAGTCAACATAAATGTTTATGAGCATTTTAAGTTCAAATTTGTACAAGATTAGATATTCACTCGATTTCTCATGTAGCGATTTTCTTATTTTGTTGCAATTCAAAAACAATAACTGTAGATGCATGAAAATTTTTCAGCTTTTTACGGACGACTTCAATTTTCAAATTTTTTAGTTTTTTTTCCTATTAATATCAATAAAATTTTATTTGTTGGGCCAAAATAATCAAAATTTAATACAAGGCTCCTGATATATTGTTACAATAGCAATTGAAAAATATTAAAAATACATAGGCACACATTTTTTTTATAAGCATTTAAAGTTCGAATTTTGACAAAATTCATCAAAATCTCGAAAATTATCAATCATTGTAATTAAACAATTATAAAATGGTCAGCTTTTATAACTAAGGATTGAAAATTTAAAATAAAGATTCTAATAAATAGTACATACTGTAATCAAAAAACATAAAAAATATATAACACAGTTATTTTTTACAGACATTTTAAGTTAAAATTTGGACGAAATTACATATTAAAATCAATTTTAACGAGTAAAAGTATATATTATAATATTTTTCTAGCATCACTGATAATTTTAGATTAATAATTAAATAATATAAATAATATTAATTCAACTTACCAGCTACTGTAAAATAACAATATCAATATAATTTAAAATATCCTAGACTGACTACCGTCTCCGCTCAGAATCGTTTTTCGTATACAATGATATTATATCATTGAATTCGAATTTAATACCATCCATTATAGTACAGTGATCTACTTGTAGCCTACTGTACTGCGGAGCGACATCCACTTACCCGTCCTTTTTTTGATGTTAATTTCACCATTAAAAATATTTTTTTTTCACATCAATTGGCAAAGAGTTAAAAATTATAGGACCCAGATAATTAATAAACTTTTGACCAAAACTTGTATTAGTAAATATCACTTTAATAGTACATAATCTATCTTCCCAGATCGGCTTGTTATTCGGTTTGATAAAGAAAAAGTTAGATTTTTTTATATTCAAACATTATAGCGGTTTTTTGTAGAGCAATTCGGACGGAAGCATATTAAACTCTTTATATACTTAGTTTACAAAGGTAGACTCAATGAAATTGTCCTTTTTCAGACATATACGAATTATACTGTTTTGTTGTACCCTTAATGGTTTTAGAACATTTTTAGATTCACCGCCCTAAATTACCATGCTATATTGCATTATAGATTGTTATATCGAGAAAGGTAAAACTATCGACATAGTATGAGATGAAATTATATACTTTAATTTATGAAATTTAAACATTAAAAATCCCGATTTTACTATCAAAATATTAATATGGACATTCCATTCAAGGTTACAATCGAATATTAGTCCTAAATATTTTGTTCATTTGACTATATTGATTTTTGGACAGTTACAGTTTGGTGCAATTGAACAGTCATGTAACGTAATTTCTTCAAAAGGTGGTAAAATATAATTTATTGAAAATACTATGAACATTGTTTTGTTGAAGTTTAAAGATATTTTTTAAATATATCAATATACCTACGTAAAAGTTTAGTTTTTTATAAAGATTTACGTTTTTCCAAATTTGTATTTTGTTTTCTCAATTATTAAGAAAGGTGCCTGAAAAAATCACTTTCCTATCAGAATAGATATTGAAGTTGCAAATTCAAGCGTTTTTATTTTGAGCAAAATTCTCTAAAACATACTGGGCCTAACCGAGAGAACTCGTTACTGTTCGAAAAAGAACTTTCCCAGTTTCCAAAAGGTGTTGATAGACACAAAAAAAAACAATAATAAAACACGTGCATCATAATTATGTAAAATCTCTCCACTCAGAATCTTATATATATTATATTATTGTATGTATTAAAATATTGTCAAATTAGTACAAAATATGTACTATGACTACACCCGCATGTGTTTTCTCCGTCTTACAAAAGTACAACATAACAAATGTAATGTTAATAATAATCTATTTTACTTTGTTGTTTTAAGAATTAGAGTGAATTTATCCATAATAAAATTTAAAGGTAAGATTATCTATGTTATCTCGGAGAAATGTATTGATAACAATATTTTTAAGTAAGTTATGATCATTTTAAAATGTACAAAAACTTCTTAGTAAATAGTAAATTTTAAATATCAATAAAAGCCCCCGAGATGATCTAGATAATAATCTTATATCTTTAAATTGTATAACATGTCACCTTATTTTTGAATTTACAGAGTAAAATGTATTATTGAGAACGTACTATTTGCCGTGTTGTACGTTTGTAAAGCGGAGACAGCACATAATATGCTACAGGTTAGTACAAAAATCATTTTATATTTTAAACGATGTAAAAAAAAATTATGCTTAAATAAATATTTTGTTTGAAAATTCAGCAATAACATTATTTTGTGATATTTCTATACCTAGTATATACTGTTATTCTTCCGTCGTATATGAGCTAATAGGCAAACATATTATGTAGTTTTTTGTTTTATCGTGAACGAACTTAAACATCTCATTTGTAGGAATTGACTTATGTAATTGCTTATCTGTTACTCTCGTACATACGAACTTACTATTGCGCATATTATAATGTACACAGGAGGGTCTAAAATAGGAGGCAGTCACATCTTCGTACCTAGTCAATTTTTATAATAAGAATGTGAATAAATTTTAAAATAATAATTTCATAGTAACAGCTAGTAAGCTATAGTACCTACCTACCTAAGCGTATTTGTATAAGTAGTTTAAAAACAAAGAACTACCACGCGTAGGTACTTGAAAATATTTTGACTTTTTTTAAAACAATATACGGACATGAGAATTTTTTCATTTTTTGAAATGTCGATAAAAATATTTGTTTTCATTAAATCGAAATCGAATACAAGTTGCCTCTTAAATAGTTCGTATACCAATTAAAAAATATGAAAAATACATTTTGTGAATAATTTTTTATTATTACGATTAATGTTAGAATTTTGACAAATTTTGTTAAATTTACGACGATTATCTAACTACTTTGAACTTACAAAATCATAAGGTTTTTAATATTCACACCTAAGATTTTATGATTTACGATCACCGTCCGTAAGGGGCTATTTGTTTTAGGAGTGGAGAGCGGGACGCCTTGCCGAAGGAATTTTATGGCACACGATTCAATACGTTTTTTACCCAAGATTTTAGAGCAATGTTGCCAGATTTCTATAAGGTTATACGTTGAGTATTCGACTTAGTTTTAGCGTTTTACGTAGGTACGTTTTTCGTATTCGTAACTGTAGTGAGGGTCCAAACAGACGATCGGATTTTGCCGACCGGTCGCCGTGTTTCTCCAAGCGCAGAATGCCGGAGCCGCCGCCCAGTGTTTACTTGGCGAACTGACCGATGCCGGCGAAAAACAGCAAGAAAAGACTTGCACAAAATAAGATCAGCATCCCAAGAACGTTTCATTCAAATAACCTTAGTCGACAACCAACGTTTAGATCACACAATCAACGAATACGACGAATATTAACTGACTCGTAAAAAATATAATAATATATTATATATATATATATACTATAAATAATTATACTTTTATATTTTGAATTGAAAAATTTTTAAAGTTTCTTTTACAAAGTTCATCAACTTTTTTGAATTGACAATAATATAAATAATGATTGGCAACACTGCACAGAAAATCGTACTTAATCGTGCGGTTTTTGGGATCATTTAGACAATCCATTGTTTGATCAAAATCGTACGGAATCGTGTTCCTGAAAAGGTAAAAGGTACGGAATCGTACTTAAATAATTATAATTTACTAAACTATCTGCCACTGCATACCTATATAGCACTGACGCAGTAATGCACATAATTTATAACCTGCGTGGTCACTTTACAGGCTATTATAGTCATAATATGTAAAAAATACTTTTTAAATTACTTACTATACTAATACTTTTTAATTAAAACGACATACAATTATTGATATTCATACATAAGATTTGAAAATGTAATACAAGATGTATCATACAAAGTTAATTGGTACTGTCGCCAAAAAATCTAAAAAATGTCTTTTTTTAGACATAATAAGTTCAAATTTTAACCTATTTTTTTTATTATTATTTAAAATAAGACATACCTACCATCATCTATCTATACCTATGGGCTAGGTATGGATAATACAGAATAATAAGTTTGAGACTTTTTAATCAAGATGATTGTATATAAAAAAAACTACAGACGTGTATAGTTGATTTACCTAATTACCTAAATATATTTCATCAATAATTATATATAAAATTTATATAGGTAGGTACCTACATACAAAATTATATAATATATATTTTTTAAATATATTAAGAACAAATAACAATATTATAGATCAAATTTAACAAATTAGGTCGTGTTGGTGACCGCTTAAATTAGGACTAAATTATAAATATTTAAACGATCAATAATAATTTAATGTTATTTTGTTAGAATTTTAAAATAATATTCGCAAGTATTTGAAACCTTTTTTACGTATATAAATATATAATTATATGCTGTATACACAAAGATTTTTCATCGCAATGATTTCGGCCAAATCTAGTTAAACCTACCGTATTACTTTGTTTACCTACTCTAATAGTAAAATTAATTAAGTTTTAATAGCAATATAATTAATATATTATCATAAAATATGCTTAGAACAATATAGACTGAAGGACCATCTTTCACTCTGAATCGTTTTTCATGTACAATGGTTTTCAAATTTTACACATAAATTGCTGTGATTTCATTAATGGCTTGTGTACAATCGACACCTACTGTACAGCAAGGTGGTTACCTTCTTCCCCCATTTTTTTTGGACAAAAATGCTTTGAATTATAGTTATAAAACATATATATTTATATAGTTTCATTAATATTGAGTTTATTCAGCATAAGTAGTTATTACTTACCTAATTACCTGAAAGAGTCGACCGGATCGCACCGGCTTCCTGTAGTAGTGATTGCAGGAAGCGTCGTAGACGGGTCCGGTATAGTGCTTGTACCTTGTACTTACTACTATCACGGACCGCGTCAAAGGGTCATAGAATACGATTTTTCTAAAAAAAATCTCACAAAGAGATTGATGCAATAACGTGCTTAAGGATAAATTTTAGAAAATTACATGTTTAAAATGGGCCTGCGTATCGGTCCGCCGGTACCTTCACATAGGTCACATAAGTTATGCAAAGCAATATCTGGCCACGCTAATAAAAATAAATTAAATATGCACACTCAATTGCACAGTTTATAACGAGAGATAAACTATAAACATAACATTATAAAGTGTTGATGGTACGGTTGATTATACATCAAGAGTATTACATCGCTTTTTTGTAGATAAACTGGTAACTAATATAAACGAATAAACGAGATAGAATATTTGAAAAGGAACCAATAGGGGCAGGTTGACTTCAACCCTCATAGCCTCTATGCCCATTTTATCCACCACCGGTATTGCGTATTACTATCACTAACCGAGTCACTTGGTATCAATATATTTTAACTATATCCAACAACACTGTCGAACTAAATTTATACACATCTTTCCAGTTGTTGCCGTATTGGCTTCAATTCATATTAAACGGTAAATGAGAATTTCTAAAATGGGATGTCACACATGTTTACTAACGTGCACTTAAATTTTGTCAACATACAATGAAGAGCGCAAAATTGGTGAAAGTAAGCTTTTTTGTTAGGATGAATTCGGTCTCAACTCGGGCAATGTGTTATATTGTTACACCTATGAAAAAGTTGTAAGAATTTTAGATTTATAACCAAATAAAATAAACTTATACAATAACATTGGTAAGTACCTACCTATAAATTATAATAATATATTACTTAACAATTATGCACTCTTGAACCTAACGATAATAATTAAAATGCCGTCCTAAATAAAAAATATTTCAATTCAATTCTTATGTTAGCAGTTATAATATACAGCCTACATAGAAGATTTTTTTTATTTCCGCTTGACGGTATAATATAAAAATAAAATAAGAAATACATAACTCTATATAGGTATAACAGAAATATTTAACTACCTAAGTTGAGAATCTCGCAGATTTATGTCGAAATATTATGAATATTGTGCATATTATCCAATAAGTAGATACAGTGTTAACAATAGACGTCAAAAGTTTGTTATATTAAAAGAATAAATCGTCTACATTATACAGCTACCCTGTGCGGCGTTATTAACATTGACCATTTTTAAATTACAATAATATTTCCATTTCTACGGTTTACTTTTCATTATTCATCAACGTTTTGCATTACATTTTACTATTAGATGTTAAAGGAATCTGTGTACAGTGTATATCTATTGTTAAATTGTATAATATAAATATAATTTATAATTTGTTAAAAAGCATCGTCATTTACACAATTAAGTTTAATACGAACTATTAAATTCCTCTTAAATTTTTTCCTTCGCTCAAAGTTATAGGTACTATGTAAAATGTTATTCAAATAAAGGGGTTTCAATGTTTTGCTAATTTAGTTGCTGCCAAATATCAGACAATAATACGATAAAATGTATGTGTCATGTATGAAAACGTAATATATTATATTAGGTTTTACTCAAAATATTTTAATAACATTTGTTGATTTTGGAAACGATATTTTTTTTTAAACAAAATATTTTTAGATTTATTGATCTATTTTAGACCACGTGCGTTAAAAAAATATTGTTTTCAATTTAAACTAGAAGTCTAGAGTCTAAAAAGAAGACTGGAATATTAAAAAGAGGAATAAACTAAGAAAATAAAACAATATTGTGTTAGATATTATATTTAGTTAAATGTTTTTTCTATTATCAAAAAATAATGAATTACAAATTTAAATTTTCATTAAACTTTTGAAGGTATATTTGACAATTTTTCAAGGCTTGCATATATGCTTACATAAAGATTTAGCTTACACATTTTTCTATTAATTTATTTCTATTCATACCCCCAATGATTCATATCAATAATTTGATTGTTATACCTTATAGTTTTAAATAGAAAAGTAATTTCCATAAATCGTTTTAAATAAAAATAATGTAATTTAAAGTTTATTAAAAAAATGATATAAAATTATCAGTACGTAGTTTTAGTTATAGTAAGGAGTAGGTTGTACAAAATGTAAGACAATTAAATTATCAAACATTATAAGAATGTATGATATTTCTACTTATTCGCTGGAACTTCGAAGAATTATGTCAATACGCACTTTATTAATTATCCTAAGTAATATTGACTTATTTAATTATAAATTAATACTTTTTATACCAGAATGTATTAATGTAGGTATGTAAAATATTATGAAGTACCTACTAAGCCCAGGCGTGTAGCGAAAGTCACGTTATATTTTTTAGAACAAAAATGACGTGTATACTTGAAACAATGTAAGTATATCAAACACCGATATAAATAATAATAAATTATTACTCTAAATGTGAATTTAATAATATGCTTTGTATCAAAGGTTAGCGAGTTAATAAAATAATAATTAACTCAAGTTAATAGTTAAGCTAAGAGAACACAAGATTGATGAGTTAGAAGTTAACAATGAACAAATCATACATCTAACTCGATAAGTTAAAAATTAATAGGGAAAAAAAATATTACTCAACTTAACCCATAGAAAAGGGACTTAACCTACTTAACTCATCTACTTTTTTATGTGAATCACATAAAGAATGACTGGTAATGACTTCTGATTTCCTAAATTGTAATAAACAATTTAATTTAATTTTCACCATTATGTACAGTGTACACAATTATTTTACCTTACATGGTTATTAATATATTTATTCTATATACGCATTACAATTAACAATTTACCAATAATTAATTTTTTATATCAAACAGCAATATTCAAAGTCATAAATACTTTACGCCTCTACTAAAATATATGTTTATACAAATTATTTTATCAAAAAAAAAAAAACAAACACTGAAATTATTGTACTGTTAAAGTATTGGATTAGGTGTTTTTGTTTTATATTAATATTTGCGAATGGAACAGTAAAAACGAAAAATGTCGAAAAATTTTTGATATGATGGATTATTTTGAAGTAAACAGAAAAAAGCTAAGTTACTTGAACTATTAATTTTATTAAACTAGTTAAATCCATAAGTTGATTAGAAAATCAACGAACTAGCTAAGTTAAAAATGTTTAAAAAATTACTTATTATAACTTTAACTTTTTAACTTTAGTTAATGCCACCTTTGCTATATGTATGATAGATTAATTTTTTTTAACTACGTATTTTCTCATTAAATATTCATAAAATTTAATGTGAAAATGATAAAAGATTCATTGATAGCATGTCGAGCTGTCATAGCTGCTTAAAGTTTCTGCATATTTTTAACTTTATATCAATATTGGACTTTTATCTTATTCGTACTTTTAACCTAGTTTACTCAATTTTCAAGCTTAAAGGTACCTACTGATTTTTATTTATATAAGGTTACCCTCCCATAAAAGACTGTTAATTATTTTCATAAATTTTTCTGAAAATTACCTAATAACGACAGACAGTCAAAATATATTATGCTTTAAGCTATAATTCTACTTAATCAAATTCCATATTTTTAAAACTGGATTGTATATGACTTTGATATACTACGTATTATAATGTTAAAGTTTACAACTTCTATACTGAAATCATGTAGTAGGTATTGTTTCAATTTCAATACATTAAAATGTAAATAGGTAGCTGCTTTGATCGTATATAATAAGAAAGCTAAAAAAGAATAAATTAATCAATGTTGAAACTTTAAGTTTAGTATACTATAAACTTCATATATACTTAAAACAACTACTGTTCCTTAAAAGACATTACATTTGTGTACCTACTAATATTATATCAAATAATTGGCGTAAGATTAATTTAATCATTTTGATGAATGAACTATTATAACGTAGTATCTACTTCAAATGATCTGGAAGATGTATCAACCCACATAAATATAGTTAATTCTGAACTAGGTACATAATAAGTAGGGTTTGAATTTGAAGGCAATATAATCATTAAACATAAGCATTTGAAATGTGGAAAAAGACCAAAAACGGCATTTAATTTATATAAAAAGCAATTAAAAAATTTAGTAAAAAATTAAATAGATTTCAGTTGGTTAAACTAGTTTGTATAAGAAAAAAATTCACTAATATGTACAAAAAAATAAATTAACTTTTCCTAACAAATACTTTACCGATACCGCCGATAATAAATCATTAAAACTAATTTTAAACATAACATCGTCAATGCGTTGTCTTCACAAGCTCTTATGAATTTTTTCCATCGATATGTTCAGAAAACTATACCAGGTCAATTTATATTAAAATATACATAAATTAAAAAGACAAAAAAAAAAAATCAAAAAAAATGCCCACTCATTATATTTTAAATTAAATGAAATACCTACATTTTATTTAAAAATTATTTTTCTATTGTTATCCAAAGAAAAAATGCTTTTGCCTTCAAATCCTATCCCTAGTAATGAGCCTTTTAATATATTTTCACTATTTTATAACAATTTATCTGTGATCTACCTCTGTAAATGTGTTGTTTATTTCTATAGTTTAATTCCTTAAGTACTCTTTAGATATTTTCTCTTTAAATAATATTTGATAAAATCAAATAGTTGAATTACTAAACAAATTATTTTACCATAATACAACAATTATTTTTTTTTACCTTTAAAAAGTTATTTTATTTACACTTGAAGGGTATATTAATACATAATTTAAATATCTACTATTATTTAACAATCAATTATAGGTATATTATATATTATTATTTATAATTGTATCACATTACGAACGATTTTGATATTTTAATAAATCATCTTAATCTCAAAATCCCTGTTTGAGCACCTCCCCGGATAGGACCTACCAGGTGCAAATGTGAATCTAAATCATCCAGGAAACCACTCAAACATACACATACATTTCATCAAAATCGACCCACCCATTTAGGAATACATAAAGAACACACACATGGACAGACAAACGTTCATTTTTATATAGGAATATAGATTTACAATATAAAAATACAACATAACATACCTATAAATTATTGTTACTGCTTTGGTAATACTTATCTAGAAATACAATAAGTCGCTGAATAAATAACAAAACGTTAACTTTATAAAAAAGGATAGGATATCAATAATTAAATAAGTATCTTGAAAATTCTTATTAGTTTAAATATAGTTAAAGTCGAGTATAAGTTTTCCAAACGTTTAATATTAGATAGACATAATATGAAATATTTAAATTCCATTCGAATTTAGTTAATGACAAATTCTAAATGTATTATTGAGCACTCTTCTTTTAAAATGCCATGTCATCATTAGCCCAATGCATTAACCTATTTACCTACTTAAAAAAAAATTAAATTGACGTTTGTATTATATATATATATCAGCACCTATAGTCAGTCGATCATTTATCGGTAGAGCGCTTTAATTTTGGAATAGAACTATGTCTGACTCAAACTGCGTTTAGAAAATGTCCTCGTTTCATTATTTTTTGGCAATAATAAAATAAAAGATGAACATTTTAAATAGTAGAAAAATTAAAATATAATAACTTAGTGTCTTATTGTACGCATACAAATTAGATAGCCAAATAACCAATTGTTTTTTTTTTTTTTTTGACACGATAACGACGTTTAAAATAATTTAAATCTTCAAAATATTTGTATGTGTCCTATCATATTGAATGACACGAAGAATAAATTGTATTTTTTTATTTTATTAAGTTTTTATAAGATGCTCCTAGCCTAGGCTATCTTACATACATTGAGTTTTGACTAATATAGCATGATAAAAATAAAGTTTTGATTATACAATAAGAAGATCATAATAAAATAAGATTTAATACAATATAATAAATAAATAATTAATAATATGTCTGTTAACGTAGGTAAGAAGTTGGATGTTTTATCTGAATGTTATAATATAAATAGGTCGTGAGGAAGACCCCTTTTTAATCGGCGTTGAGGTGGTTGTGCATGTAAATTGAAGTAAATTTAACCTGTTGAGCTGAGCAATACACTATGGAAATTTTTGGGCTAACGTTTTGATGTATTCTTGAATTTCTTGGATTTGGAAGTCTTTATGTAGGTTAGTATTTCTTATAAACTAAATAAACGATATAAGTTTAAATGGTTAATCAATCGATATTACAGGAAACCAAGAGCTTTCATTTGGCGTAAATGCATTATTCATATAATATGCAATAAGTAAACTTGTAAATATGAATGCATATCGATGAAGCATAATCAAAAATTACGCACCTACTCAGTAGTACATTAGTTTATTACTTACGTATGTGTAGTCTACACAGTAAGTACTAACATCACAAATATTTTCCCGTACCTACTCCTGCAACCTTAATTCGGTCATCTGAACTCAAATTTCTATATTTTACAAACACATTTTGTGTTATATTTAGTATATTGTAAATTCGTAATGTAGTAATGTAGTGTCTATACCATTTCTATTTTCTATAATATTTTCTATTGTTATTTATTGTAAATATCCATTATTGAAAATATAATAAACTCAATTATAAAATATTATTATTTAACTATTTAGCTATGTTGTTTAATTCAAAACTACAATTTGCTTAAATTTGAAATATTAGACCAAAAACTTCATAAACACATAATTTGATTGCTATTAAAAATTTTTTTTTAGAAAATTGTTGGAAAAATGAAAACCATAGATACTTTAAATTGTGGAAAACGTTTCTATTATCACTGCCTAGACATGATATCATTTTTTTAAATATTGATCTCTTTTGAGCTATTTTTTTTAGATATCTGAAATTCTCGATTTTTTTTTATGATTATTTTCGATGAGTGTTGATAAACGTTTTTAAAATCATTCACATAAAGACATAAAGTTATGCAAGTCAAAATTTAATTAAAGTTTTGTGAAAAGTTATAGTGTTGTACTTACTTATTGCAATTTAAAAATATCAAAATTACATATTTAAATTTTTTAAAAGCTTTGAAGCTTAAAGTTTCACAAAATTCGTCAAAATCACAAACATTTTTCAAATTATTTAGTTGGCAGGTTACATGCATAACATTTTAAATTTTAATAGCTCCAGCTTAAAAATGTAATACAATGTTTTTAGTAAGTTTTTATAAAGTTTTCAAGAATATAAAAATATTCAAGTGCAATTTTTTTAAAAACATTAAATATTCTAATTTTGAGGAAATTGGATAATAAACAAAAAATATCGATTTTTTCTCAACTGATTTTAGTTGCTATGCTTTTGATAAAAATTATAATAATCTTAAATAGACCTAAGAGAAACTTTGCAGAAATGAAATCTTTTATTTTCTACAAACAATGAAATTTCACTATATTTAAACTAATCAAAAGTTATGTACTCTACAGACGATAAACCTATTCTCACCGTTCTACGGTTAATGGTATATTGACTAATAAATTAATATATAATAATTATTATTTATATAATATAATATGTGATATTTTGACAAAAATGTATTCAACATATACCTATCATCGTAATACTTAATACAAAAATAAATGTCTAATAATAACATGAGTAAATTATAAATAGACTTAGAAACGGAAGCTGTCAGGTCTCCGCTCAAAATCGTTTTTCGTACCTACACAATGATTTATCGTGAAATTGGTTACCATATATTATATTTCTTTTGTTCTTTTTCTTTGATAAACTTATTATGTATTTGTTATTAATTATACATTTTTAGTTAGTTATATATTCTCTACATTTAAACCCACCTGGCTTGTGGTAGGGCATGGTGAGTTTGATGCTGCTTATTGGGGAGGTGTTTATTGATAATTTTAATGTAATATTGATATGTTGTACGTAATTATATTTACAAACAAATAAATAATAATAATAATTACAAATAATCACATTCATGAAAGTAGCCTACTAAATTACAAAGAACACACTCGAAACCTACTATACGGCAGAACGACTTCCCGGGTTTTTACATAGAACCTAGAAACCCGTAAAACTGTTCTCATCAATTTAATGACCCAGTAAATCAAACTGACGGGATAACAAAGCCGATTTATGTATAATATTATCGTTAATTTTATCACATTTATAGCTATATTGTAGTTATTGTAAAAATGCTGCTTCTTGACATGTTAAGTTGTTGTCAAGTAATTAAATTATTAAGTACACAAATTATGAAACTTCTTCGTCTCTACGTAAAGCAACATTAGATTCGCTTCAGTAAATTTCATAATATGTTATGATATTTCAATTATAACCTTTTAATCATAATATGCAAAGTATATGGAAAGCAATTTTACTAAATTGTCGATAATATGTAAAATGTATACTTCATCGTGTACACGAGACAAAATTAAAATGTAGATGACGGTATGAAATTGTCAGTAACTATATCGTGTTAAAAAAAAGTCAGAAATTATTTTGTAATTTTTTTTTATATTATAATACGATTTCATATTGTAATTATTAATTAATTACGTATAACATGTAATGATGGTACCTATCCATTATAAGGTTTTTTACTTCATATATTTGCTATTCTTATTTCTATATATTATTATAACCTCATGGCCCAAATACCTAAATCATTAATATAGGTAATGTAGGTACCTTTTTTTTCACATTATATAAATGTAATAATATTTTTCTTATCAAATCAGTAAGGTAAGAAATAATGCTCCATTTGAATAATTAGACTACAAGCTCACACAATAACAAACGACAAATAGTTAAATATGAATAAAAAGTTAAATATTAATTATATTGATTTATATATTTTACTGTTTACTTTTTAGTATATGTGTATATAGGTAGTGCTATAATTTCCAAGTAAATGTTTTATATTATCATTTAAGGCAAAACAATTCATATCAACCGAATTATTGAAAAAATCATTTAATGTTAATTTTATTAATTCGCTTACTTAATTAAGTATATATTATATAGTATTGAATAACCAAAATGTCTAATTATAATAATACCTACCTCCCTACCGATCGGAACACTTATAACAGCTCATACAATATAAAGATTATATACATTTAATACAATCTGTAAAATACATTATTAAACTATTTAAACGTATACAAAGTACAAAATATATATTTTATTTTAGTTGCGTATCTACAGAAAGTAGATTATCCACAACTAATATTAGACAAAAATAAACTGAACAATATTTTATTAGTATGATAATATGTTTAATTATATTTAAGTTTAATATCAATAATTAATTATTAAGAAATCTAATTATTAAATAATTGTTTTGATACATTTTATGTTTTTTTATACCTAGATATCCATATAAAGTCACGTTTGATTAAATATAATTTACATGTTACGAATAATTATAATAATAGTTATGATTTAGAAATCTTAATTCCAAATAATTAAGTTTTAACAAAATAATAGTTTATTAACCACAGCAATGTAACACATTTTAAATTACACATATTATATTAAAGTTCTGCCCCTTTTTATAATTAGTACAAGTACATTGCACTACAGATGAATTTAAAATATAAATAAAGTAGACCTATTTAAATAACTTATATAATATATTATTATATATTAAAAACATTGGTAAAAACTAATAACTAATAAGGTTTAATTATTCGAATTATGTACCTACTTAGTAATTATTACTTTCGTTGTAATGTTAACTTAACATTATAAATTTTCATAAAAACCCAACTATACTTATTTTTAAACGAACTTGCAGGGTCCACTTTGAAAAGGTTATTCTGACTATATGATATAGAATGTAGATAATTAATATTATATACTAAAATAACTCCAAGTACTTGTTCAATGTTCATAAAATCATAAATGGTATTGTACAATTGTACGTACATAAATTTGAAGGTCGTATACGTCTTCAGTAACTTATCTACCATATAAAGTACTAAATTAACTACATTATTTATTATCAACCCCATAATTTTAGTTTAATTATATATTTAGATCAAACAATTTGTAAGAAGGCGGAAGATGCTAAAAAAAGTATAGATACCTACATAATTTAGACTAGTATTGTTAGATCAAACAGCGAAAATTCTAAAACTGAAACTCTAAAGTAGATTATCTGATAATTTAATATTAATGTAATATTTACCTTGATTCTTGAGTGAAACTAAATAAAGCAAATCAGATTCAAAACATTCACATACCTATTAAATATTACACACTCACAATTCAAAACAATACTAAAATGAACAATAAAAAAATTGTTTTAGCTTATATTTATATGTACATTATAATTATATAAGTCTATAATACACAACTGTAACCTATTATATTAAATAATTAATTTTAAACACTTTTGACAAAAATAATACAATTTTAATTTTTTGGGGCTAAAATTATGAAAATCCCAACAAAATTAAAAACATTTTCAACAAGCCAATTTTTGCTAGGTAACCTACCTATGTAACAACAACTGATAAAGTACATATAGTGATCTCATGCAATACCGTGTATTTAAGTTATTATTAATAATAAAGCATATATACCTTATTAAAAATTACTATAAACTATATCTTCATAAGTTCTAAATCTTAATAAGAGGTACCATTATACTAATAAGTTTATAGTACTTAAGTATGCTCATGACGTTCATATACTTTTTGAACCCAAAAAATACGTTTGTACATAGGTATAGGCAGGGCCTTATTGAACCCAAATTAACCAGAACCCGCAAAATCCTTACAAAAATCAAACACCTCCAAAACCTATATAACCCAAATGATTCTGTTTTCAAAACCCCCGAATTAACCAAAACCCGAATAATTTTTAATTTTACAATCTTCACGTGGCTTATCATAATGCATATATTTTATGTAGTTGGTTCGATTTTGTAGTTAGTTATTTGTTTAATAATAACAATGTTTGGACATTTTTATAAATAGATAAGAATTTAAAAAATTATCTAATAGAAATAAATATAAAAAATTATGTTTTTTCAAAACTACTATAATATACGGTTATTAGCCAAACGTTTGTTAAAATTTAGATTCTGAGCGAGCGATGAATGTATTGGTTTTACAATGATGTGTGTTTTTTTTTTTATTTTTTTTTTTATTTTTTTTTTTATTTTTTTTGTGTCTGTCATCACGTTTTGGGACAGTAAAAGTGCTTAGATTTTCTTCAATAGTACCTTTTCTGATAGGAAAGTGAATCTAGTTGGTACTTTGGGGGGTCAAAAGTAAACATTTTCCAGTAGTTTTCAAAAGTACCGTGAAAAACAAATGGAAAATTAAGGAAAAAACGGGAATTTTTACGCAACATTGATTTTCGATAAAATCGATTTTGGTTTTTGGTGTAAGTCTAAAAAAAATGACGGTAAATACATGAAATTTTTACTGAATGTTTATATGAGCAGTTTCTATATACCATACCGTTTTCAAAATATTTTGACTTATTTTGAGCTGTTTACAGACATTTTAAATTTCCAATCTTTTTGGTTTTTTTTTTTTTTAAAATCAATAACATTTTATTTATTCGTTAAAAATTCTTGAAAATGTAATAGACTGCTCCTAATATATTGTTTCAAAGGCACATGAAAAATATTAAAAATCTGTAGTCACAATTTTTTTTTCTAAGCATTTAAAGTTGAAATTTTGACAAAATACGTAAAAATGACGAAAATTTGCAAATTATTTAGAGTTAAAAATTCATAAAAATTTTTCTTTTTAAATCTAAGGTTTTAAATTTTAACACAAGATTGAACGTAAGTTTTTCTACTTTTATCAAAAATAAAATATCTAAAAGCAATTAAAAATAAATTTTTATGAGAGTTTTAAGTTCATAATTTTACAACATAGGATATTCACTCGATTTCTCATGTAGCGTTTTACTTATTTGGTTGTAATTCAAAAACGAATAATTGTAGATGCATGAAAATTTCACTAAATGTTTATATTCTCATTTTCTATACACCATTCAATTTGAAAATATTTTGATTTGTTTTGAGCTGTTTACAGACATTTTTAGTTTTCAATTTTTTTAGTTTTTTTTTTTATAATTGTCAATAAAATTTTATTTGGTGGGCCAAAAAGTCTGAACATTTAATACAAGCTTTCTTATATATTGTTACAACATCAGTTGAAAAATTTTAAAAATACATAGGCACGATTTTTTTTTATAAGCATTTAAAGTTCGAATTTGACAAAATTTGTCAAAATCTCGAAAATTATAAATCATTGTAATTAAAAAATTATAAAATGTTCAGTTTTCATAACTAAGTGTTGAAAATTTAAAACAAAAATTCTCATAAATAAATCATACTGTAACCAAAAATCTAAAAAATATATCAACACATTTATTTTTTACAGATATTTTAATTTCAAATTTAGACAAAATTTCATATTTAAACCAAGAATAATGATTTTAGTTATTTTGATATAATTTAAAATATTATTTGTTGGTATATGAAACTTTTAGAATATATTGTTATATTTTATATACACGCAATGGCATTTTAAAATATAATTTTTTTAGAAAA